>PISW01008889.1:0-57603 GCA_004023785.1 Mungos mungo | reverse complement strand
ATTTATTTCTCAAACAGTTTTTCTGGTACCATCAAATGCTCATTTATATCATTCATAACTAATGTAAGAAAATAAGCAAAGGATTGCTAAATATCTATAATAGAAAACCACACATCATTTGGAAATTATCCTTCCAGGTTCTCTGATTCTACGTTTTCCATTCCTTTTGAACTATTTTATAACTCTTTGTTTTTAATGTTCATTTACTTATTGAGAGTGAGAGCGCAGGGAAGGGACACAGAAAGAGGGAGAGACAGACACCCAAGCACGTTCTGCACTGTCAGCACCGAACCCGACACGGGGTTCGAACTCACAAACCATGAGATCATGATCTGAGGTGAAACCAACAGTCAGACACTTAACCAACTGAGCCATTCACGTACCCTATTTTATAATTCTTTAAATTTTATGTAACTGGGAGCAAAGCAAAATAAATGTTGCATGCAGACATGCATATAAATTCTTTCTCCTGGTATTTCAATTGATTCCCTTCACTCTTTCCTTAGAAAAAGCTAGCTTTAGATCCATTTGTAAATTCATGTGACATTCCTTTACTACAAATAAGTTCATGCTTCTCCTTTGAATGGTTCTAACATCCCCCTGGTTCACTCATTAATAATTAGATAAATAAAATCCTTAACATATCTTCTTTTATTTTTTTACTCTCTATAAGAGTCATGATTTTCCATTTTTTTTGGAAGATTATCCTTTAACACTAAAACAATTTTCAAAGCCATTTATAAGAATGGTTTAAATCCCATCATGATAGATTCCAAAAAGCCTTTTTTGGCTAACAAAAATTATTCTGCATTGAATATTAGTTTAAATAATGGCTTGGAAAATCTATTCTCTGGTGTTTGGTGGTGATATATTTATGGTGGGGAGATTTCACCTGCAATGGGAGATTCTCTGTGGAAGAGAACACAATGTATGAGTTCTGCAGTTTAATAGGAAGCAAAACTATTAGGTGTAGATACACTAAGGACCTGGAAAACAGTAGAAACTGTCATTAGAGACTCGGCAATCTGCTGCATGAATGTAATTTACAGTAATTTAACACCCTTGATGGAATGAGGGTTTCTGGAGAAAACCATTCACATTTTCAGACCTAGCAACAATGAGGCTCCTTTTAACATCGTTCGCTTTTTCCACAATATATAAATTCACAGTGGACTTATTATTAAAACCAAAAACAGAGCTAAGAACACGTTTGCTTAAAATGTATTTATGGAAAGCAGCTAACATTATGTCATTTATCAAATGACCACAACTCCCTCCAAAGGTGACCAATATTTCTCACTCCTTTGCCCTTCTTCTTAATGTAATTCTATTTTTAGGTTTCACAAAGCAGGTCAACACTGAGTTTCTTTTATACCACAGGAAAAGAGTATGCAGAAAGTATTAGCTTAATGATAAAAGAACAATTTAGTAGTTTTCATTTCTTCCCTACTTTGATTTGTAATTTAGTGGAGAATGCTTTATGGCACTATATAAATACATACAGTAAATACCCAAAGCTATTCATATCAGTTAATTCTTTCAGAGTACTAGCAAAAGGGCTTAAAAGTCCTACTTCTCAGATATTTAGCCTGATGTTCTTTTCTTTGGAAAAGTCTGCAAAGATTTTAGGTTTTACAGATTTTTTTTTTTTTTACTGAAATGTTTACAGTTCTTAAAATATCTTAATGACTGAAGCTGTTGTCCTTGGAACCTAAAATGGGCTTTTACAGGGGCACCTGGGTGACTCAGTCGTTTGAGAGTCTGACTTCGGCTCAGGTCATGGTCTCACAGTTCATGAGTTTGAGTCCCACGTCGAGCTCTGTGCTACAGCTCAGAGCCTGGAGTCTGTATGGGATCCTCTCTCCTTTCTCCCTGCCCCTCCCCCTACTCACACTCTGTCTCTGTCTCAAAATAAATAAACGTTTTTAAAAATGGGCTTTCACCAAGTATCCAGCTTTTTTAAAAAAAATCACTGGAATGAATGCATATTTTTAGTTTTGATTTCGGTGTCCTTTCTCTGATCACAATTTATAGAACTTAATTGTTTTTATTCCCAAGGGCAACAGAAATTTTTAAGAGGAAATAAAAGAAGCTGGTGCCATCTGCTGCATTATCTTGAACCTACAAATGGTGAGAAGAAATGGCTGGTCAAATATTTTTGACACTTGACAGTTTGGGGTATGATCTAGAGGGCCCAAATGAAATTACTATCTAATCTGGCAGTTTCATTATTAGAACGAAACTTGTCTTTGCCAGATGGGGGACAAGAAAGGATAATGGGCTTCTTTTTTGTCACAGCCTAAAGAGGGGAGAAAAACTAGATAAACTATGCCATGAATTGCTTTATTGCTGAATATCATTCTCATAGTATAACATAATTGCTTTGCCAGGATCCAACACACATACCATTTTTTATTCAGTAGAATGGAACTGTCCATTTGGCAGGGGAGGAGGGCCTTCAAAATCATCTAGAAACTATGTAGCACCTACAGTGAGAGTTCTCACCTGTGACTACATGCAGCACACAACACACATTTGAGGACCACAAATTTATGAACAGGTTATATTCTATAGGTGATTTGTAAATTGGTTGTATGAAATACACACTGTTTTCATAGCACCCCACCCCAACAAAATTATTTACATGGTGGCTCTGGTCCTAGGTTTGGCTCCCAAAGACCTAATAATCCATGGAGTGAATAAAAACCTAGATATATATTTCTTTAAGATATTCAACCTATTGAAATTTCATATCAGTACATTTTGTGTTCTTCACAACAGCTTTAAAAACTAAGCACCTTTTCTAATGTTGTTTGCTATGTGTTGTCTCTGAGCTAAGAGTGTAGGTCTCAGTGTCACCAACCTCCAAGGGTTTCTCTTGCTATGATAACACAAAGTGATGTGTAAGCCAGTTGCACACACGTACTCTGAGTTGGAGGTTTCATGTTTAAGGACAAACTGCATTGGTATTTATGGTATCTCTTATTCTAACAAACTTTATCCACAAGCAACCTAAACAAACAAATACTTGCTGACGGAATTCCTATCTTGGTCCCAGTTCTTATTCTTTAACTCAGATTACCTGGAATGACTGATCTGGATGAGTTTGTAGTCCTTCTAATAGGATCAGAGATTACACAGGTTACATAAGGGAGTTAAGAAAAGGCCTGTACCCTTCCTATCCCTCTTTAGGGACAAGACCTCTTGAAGCAACTGAAACAGTCAGAGACCTTGAATATATATATCCCCCATAACATCCATTTATTGATCATTACCTACTCTTTGGGATAGACTCTCTGATATTTTCTCTTGCATCTTCAATGCATAATGTGATGCTCACACAAGACACTTTACTACTTGATGTACTTCTGACCTCTCAAATATCAATTAGGAGTACATTTTCCAATAGAAATACAGTAATGTAATAGTTGGGCAGATGAGTTGGTAGTACATCTAATGGTAATGTCAAATACTCCTCCTACAGAAAACATGCTACGATTTCAAAGAACTTTTTGACATTTATGTTTCTCCACTGAGAAATGTCCACTTACTCATAAGCAAATATAAATCCACAGAATGCAATATACATAATGTAGTATTAACATCCAACAGGGAGACTGATTTTGTGCCAGAGCCATAAAGTTGATCAGTACTTTATATGCACTCCTTGAATATTCTAAACTGATATATCATCTAACTATACATATAATTGTGTTTAGCATTGTGTATTTTCATGACATATGGTTATTTCTATGCACAACAAAAGTTTTCCTATAAGAGCAATTAAAGACTAAAGCAGCAAGAAAATAGGTTAGAAATTTTAATGTTAGCACCTATGAAAATTCTTTGGAAATATAAGCACTAGTCATTATCAAAGCCCACAATGTTACTGAAATCCAATTGCAAAGGGTATGTTATCTGAATCTATTGGGTCCCTGAGTTTTGATTTTGGTTGCATAATTTGCATAACACGGTTATGCAACAATAAAGGCTAGAAAGTTATTTCTTTTGCGAAATGGAGCCCCCCTCTTTTTTTAAGAGAAAGTGAGAGTGAGGGAGGGGCAGAGGGAGATGGAGAGAGAAACTTAACCAGGCTCCACACCTAGGGTGGAGGCTGATGTGTCACTCAATCTCACAACTGCGAGATCATGACCTCAGCTGAAATCAAGAGTCAGACACTTAACTGACTGAGCCAGCCAGGTACTCCAAGATAGATCTATTTTTTAAAATATTTTATTTTATGTTTTAACATTTATTCATTTTTGAGAGAGAGAGAGAGAGAGAGAGAGACAGAACATGAGTGGGGGAGGAGCAGAGAGAGAGGGAGACACAGAATCGGAAGCAGGCTCCAGGCTCTGAGCTGTCAGCACAGAGCCTCCTGACGCAGAACTCAAACCCACGAACTGGGAGATCATGACCTGAGCTGAAGTCAGACGCTTAACCGACTGAGCCACTCAGGCACCCCGATAGATCCATTTTTAAAGGCATCTCAATATTGTCAAAATGTTAAACCAGAAATAATTGTTCAAATATAATTTTACATATAAAATTTTCCTCACCCTTCAAAGGAATTCACTGCTAACTTAATATGTTATTATAATTACTATGAAGGACAATTATGGCAAAAAGAAAATGCTAACAGATGCTACAGAGTCCTGAAGACCAAGGACGTCCGTGAGAACGGTTGTGATCACATGGAAAACCTCTGGGGTGGGACCAGAACAAGAGGAAGCAAGCAAACAGGTCCCGTGGGTGTCCTGCCAGAAAGGGAATGAGAGGTGAACTCAGAAAACTAGCCCTAAATGTAGGAATAGCTTAAAATCAACAAAATGTTAACGGAAAGCCTGTGGGAGGCAAAGGCCAGTGACTCTAAATATTACCATGCCCCCCACATCCACCCCCACACACAGAATCACAAAACAGAGAATTTAATTCCACACAGGAATGTTTGTGGTTTCTCATGTAAGTGGCAATCCAGTCCACATAGGAAAGCAAAAAAGCAAAAGGCAGCCTTTCCAGCTGGTCTTAAAGTAAGAAAAGCTACTGTTTTCTAAGATATGAAAGGGAATAGAAAAAAAAAGTCTCCATCTTGATGATGTTGGAACAGATCACATAAGAAAAAAGGAACATTTTTCTGAGAAAAATATGCGAAACCTCAAGACCCAAGTGAAAATTGAACAGGCAGAGGCAGGACATTCAAAGGGTGAGAAGAGGCAAAGGTACAAAGAAATGTGAGGGAAACAAACCTGGAGGAAAACAAAAAAGCAAAGATAGGTGAAAGCAGACACAGAAGGCTTGTGTGCACTGAAGGGTAACGTGAAATTATCGCATGGTGAAAAAAGCAGAACTGAGGGGTGACTAATCACCAAGTAGTGGAAAATGTCCATAAGCGGCATCTCTCAGGTTGCTCAGGAGAGCAGGTACGGCCAATGCAGGGAGAAGCTTCCACTGTTCACTGTGGAATCTAATCCAGACTCTGCTGCCACTGGAAAGACTTCCCCAAAATCCAGTTTAAATCACCTTCCAGAATGTCACTTAATACACCAAAAAGGAAGAAAAAAAATTTAACACACACACACACACACACACACACACACACATTCCAGGAATATAATTTTAAAATTCCCTTTCAAACCTGAGGTGATTCTTCATTTGTCTATTTAGATTTTTGGGGTTTCCACACACTTTGTGGAATTTTTCTTCAAGACCTCGGATGGAAAATCCCTAACATAGAGAAAATGGTACAGAGTTGTCAGAGCTTAAGAAATAACTCACCAAATGTATTGTGATGTGAAAACCAACCAAATGTAAACCAAAATCATATGAAGAGTCTTGCTGTTTGCCAAGGAATAAGTATTTTTCAGTTTTTAATTTAACAGCCCCACTGACTTTGGAACCATGGTGTGTGGAAACTATAAGGAAACTACATAGTTTGATGATCAATGCTCCATCTTTCCCCAAGATGACCAAAATAAAAACCTTAGAGGTGGGGGGGAGCAAGGTAGACAAAAAAAAATGTGTGCCCTGGCAGTCAGGAAAAAATGAAGAAGAAAGAAGAAAGAAGAAAGAAGAAAGAAGAAGAAGAAGAAAGAATCAAACCAAAGTTCATAAGGCTAAAATAAGGGTGTCTATTTACTCCCTGCATTTGTACTTGTTTAAATAAAACAGTCACCAAAACCAGAACAACTCCTCCATGAAAACAAAACAAAGAAAAATCTTGTGATCTGGACACGGTTGCTTTTCAAAATTTTCAGAGTCAGGTTTCTACTCACCAACAGTTTCGGTTTACCAAGGAACTTTAAGAGAAAGCAGATGTAATCTATAATACAATGACTGCAATACATACTGTAATTCGTCTGGTATTGCAAGCAATAAACCTCAGGTCTGTAGAGGACCCATTTGCAATTTTGGTCTGCTAAAAGAGAAACATGTTCACGTTCAGAGTCCCTTTCCCGGCTTCCTCTTTTTTTTTTTTTTTTTTCTGTCTCTCTCTCTCTCTCCGAGTATTTGGAAGGCAAACAATTTTAGCTTGGAAATCAGAGCTCAAGGAGAGTGTTGCACATGCACTCAGAGGCCTGTCCCTAAAGCCTGTGTGGTGAGACAGCTACAGAGTGAAAATTTCCCAGCGACACATGAGGTGCCCCTGGGGAGACCACCCACTCCAGACACAGATGAGACATTCCTTCTGCTCCCTGCAGTGTGGGACATCAACTGAGCAGAGGTTGCCAACCTCTGGCAAGTTGTGAAGAAATCAGAATAGAAATGCAAAGAGACTCTGGACTTCTCTCCAAGAGGAAATGCCCACTTTAAAACAGCTGCAGCCATTTTTTTTTTATTCAACAACTTGTGACCAAAGGTGCTTTAATCCTCTGTGACCAATTTTTGCAGACCCCATGTTTTCAGCTTCAGGACTACCCAGTTTATTGATAGTTTACTAAATTTACAAAAAAGTTACTTTATACTTGGAATAAAAGAAAATAAGCTCTTAAGCTCAAAGTTATTCACTCAAAACTCCCAATACACCACTTTTCAGTCAGATAAGGGGCTGAGGAGACAAGAGCAGAACGAACAGCAACATTGTACGGAGGTACATTACAGCTGTAGGTGAGCGCTCAAACCCATCTGGCAGTGAAACGGGAAGCAAAACCCAACCAAAAACTTCTATCATGGCCAGTGCATTGTGATTTCCATATTGCTGTGTTTAGGGCATTATTGTTGAATCTAGCCTTCTAATAAACCTAACACCTCAACACTGGTTTTTAAATTGGTAATCAATGAAAGAGAAACTGAGCAGTTAAGCCCTATCACATAGTGAGTGTGCAGAGATACCACCACCATCACCCTGTCAATGTACGATGGGAAAGAGAAGAAAGAAAAAAAGGAAAGGATAAGGAAAATAAAAAATTAGGATAGAACAGAATAGAAAATGGAATGGAAAGAAAGGGGCAGACAAGGACAGAAAAGGAATAAAAGGTCTTTCCTACCATATATTAAGATATATTACATACAGACACACACACACACACTATATATATATATATATATATATATATATATATAAACTATAAGGCAAAAAAAAGAACAGAAATTCCGAGAAAATATGAGGGAGGGTGGAAGAGCGAGTGAGAGTGTGTGTGTATACCAACTTTGTTAACAAGAGAAATGGTAACACAAATTACTGGGAAAAGATTATCTACAAAGTGGTGCTGAGAAAACTGCCCCCTTTTATTAAGGAAATAAAACTGGATCCTGAACTCACATCATAATAAAAACCACACTGCAGTTAGAACAAAGATCAACACATGAAAAATAAAAAAACAGAAAACACACACACACACACACACACACACACTAAACTGGGTTCCTGGGCTGATAGACCACCAGAGGGGATCTAAATTTCCATCCATAGAGGAAGGAGAGATGAAACACTGTGTAGTCCTTCCCCCTCCCCATTCTTACTTACTGCTTAAAGTGGCAGCTACCAACCATCCTGTGATACGTATTACAAAGCATAAAGAAAACCAGCACATTACAGAGAGAATACAAGCACCTAGGTCCCTGGCCACGGATATCTCGCACCAGCGGAAACAGCTCTGGGCTGCTGACCTCCAGATATCTTGTGATAAGTAAAAAGTAACCTCTGCCGTTAGATTCTACTGCTAACTGGGGTTTCTGTTCTTTGCAGCTATGAGGATCAAGTGCAGGATCAAGTAAATGCTGTGTACTCATGGGAATAAGACAATGCCTACTGCTATGTTTTGGAAAATGTCTCGTGTCTCCTAATGTACAGAACAGGTGTGTTCTTAAAAATAATCAAAACTTATTCTACAATCAACAGTGTCCATTAAGTATTTAATGGAGGATCTGACTGTCAGAGAGAGAGAGACATGAGAGACAAAGGACAGCCAAACAGGACATGAGTGTTAGAGGCAACCTGTTCCTTCATTACATCTTGCTGAGGCCTGGTTCAATTACTGCTATCCCTGGGTCTAGTGGCATTCCAGGTGGGATCAGCTGTGGACGAACAGGAAGACAGGCAAGGAACGTCTGAATCCTGCACTTCTGTTATAGAATCAGGCCGATCCTATCTATGGAGATCTTCTGCAAGCAGATATTCAAACTCTGTCTCTGGACACTTATATCAGAAAAATCTCATACCAATACACTGGAAATGCCAAGAATACAATGCTGATAACAAACCTTAGGTTTATTATGTTTTACTCAAAAACTCCACAATAGCCCAGACACCTCATGCAGTGGGCCCACCATGCCTCGGGTAAGTTCTTTCAGATTTTTTTGTGCAATTAAGAAATGCCTTAGATTCCAAACTACATACAAAATTGTTCTTTGATTTTACCATTTTCCCTTTTTACTTGGAGGTATAAAAGAAAAAATGCATACAACATTCAATTCTATGTCTACAAATAAGCAAAACTGAAAAACTGAATTGCTCACGCTAAATCATCGTGAAGTCCACTGCAGAGAAGGTTGTATTAGCAAAGGTGGCTTGTTTCCATTTTAACACTTTCTTTTTACTTGATTTTCTGGGAAAAAAAGGGAACCCTGTAGGCATTTTACATGGATAGTCTTAATTCCCAAATGAATTAGATCACCTGAAATTATTGAGCCTGTGGATTTTTGGTTCCAAGCCTGCATGTGCATGAATAAATATTTCATGCACTTTAAAAATAAAACTGAATCTCAGTTGCCTCTTAGAAATAAAATTTGAAATATTCATAGTTCAATAAAGGAAAATTAAAATACAAGAATATGCATTCAGACTAGTGGTAAACCCCGATTATATTTTTTGGCATATTATTTCCTGGGCCTTGAATTATTCTTCTCTAGCAATACTGATCTGCTTGCTTTAATAATGAAATATTTTATATCTTAACTGATAAGTTATTGCATCCCATACATACATAGAGAAAAAGATGAAACAGTTCCTACTAGGCATGTTACTTCATAAATATAAAACATATTCCAGGTATTATGAATGAAAGAGTTAAATTTTAAGGAAATCTATGGTTGACATAGTTTTTAATACCTATATTTTCATTACATATATTACCAATAACATCACAAAACTGACAGTACCATTCTGACACCAGTCAAAATTATCACCGTGAAGACATTAAGAAATGGTTGTATTAATGTTTCAGCAACCATGCCATATATGTCAGAATCACTTTTCCTAGTCTAGAAATAAGAAAGGAGACTTCAGGTAAGTTATAGGAATGGGTGATAAAAAAAATTAACAGAGAAAAGAAAAACAACCTTAATCATTTGAAGACTGTGGCCCTTCCTGGCTTTCTTGAATTAAGAATGGTTTCTGGAAACCCATAGTCTATACATTTCTTTGTTACTGATTTGGGCATCTTCCCAATGTGCATGTGCATTTTCTACTTCAAACCTCTTCAACAAGCCCTACTATTAATAGTCTATTCTCTAGGTCTGTGTTTCTTTTTCATAAAGTCTCAAAATTTCTTTGAGCAGGGGAGAGAGAAAGAAAAAGAAAAAAAAAAACCTGGAGAAGCAAAAGACTTTTCCAAGGAAGAACATAAACATGAAATAGGAATCACAAGTTTTTTGTGCTCAATGAGATCCTCCATGTAAGAAAATATCTGTGGCTTCAAAAGAGTAAAGACTGATACCAATGAAAGAGCAGGTGCCCTTTGGATTTCTAGAACCTAGGTTTTAACAAAACTTTTCACTGCAAGTGATAACAGCTAGATGGTAATGGCAGTTATGATCTAGGTGTTTAGCTTCAAATATCTTCTACTCAATACAGTTTATTGGCAGCATAATATCCAGCATGTAGAATTTTTCACCTACTGTATTCTACTGGTTGCAAGATGCACATCTCAACACCAACGAAAGAGTGATGCATCTTAAAATTGACAGCTACCCTAGCTCTTAGTCCACTGACAGTCCTGACAGTTCCACTGCCTGTGCATACATAAACTAGGACACAATAGTTCATATTTTCACATTTCCTGTGTCAAAACATATTTAAAAGAGCTCTTATAAAATAATTCCAATCGATAATAAAGCACTGTGTCATAGTTTAAATGGTAGCATTTTTTCCTATGTTTCTAACATGCAGTGGCATTGTAGATTAAATGAAATAGGGCTAAATATAATCCAGATACCTAATACTTGTCCATGACTGGTGTTTCAAGTTGCCTAAAACGTATAAAGCTTTCCTGCTACCATCATGGCCCCACACCACAGAATTCCAAATAAACTTAAATAGGCTTTTCCTGTCACTAGCAACTATTCTTGCTGGCCTCAATATTTGTTCGACCTACCTGCATTCAGTATTTTTTCATGCTCTCTCTTGCTAGGACACACTATCCAAACACTGTTCTAGATTTTGAACCCTTATTTATCTTCAAAGTCGATATCAAGTACCAACTTATCTATTGTTTTTAAAGTTTATTTATTCATGAGAGAAAGAGTGCGAGCAGAGGAGGGGCAAAGAGAGAGGGAGAACAGAATCCAAAGCAAACTCCAGGCTCTGAGCTGTCGGCACAGAGCCCAATGCAGGGCTTGAACTCACAAACAGCAAGATCATGACCTGAGCCAAAGTTGGACACATAACCAACTGAGCCACCCAGGCACCCCATTTCTGATTTCTGCATCTGAATTTGTTCTTACTCTCCACCCTGTAAAACACTCCAAAGTGCATATAACTTTTGTTGGTTCATATCATGTTTTTGTTTTAACTTGAGCAACATGTTTTAAGAGTGCACAAAAACCCAAAATATCAAGTACTGGGTGCTTGGATCCTTAGACATTTGATTTTATAATCCTTGCCTTATCCAACAAAGGGTGAGGAAGTCCCTTAGTGGTAGAAATCCTATCTTACATATTATCCTAGACCCACAGTAGGTAATTTATGAGCAGAAGTTGAAATGCATATTTACTTTAAATATTCTAATAATGTTAGAGCTTTGGAGGACACTGTAAAAGTCCAATTTAAACAATAATATCTTGAATTACACTGAAGTAACTGCATAAGTTATTTTATGTAATGGAAAACACAATGAATCTTTGTCTACCTTATTATGATGGCTGTTTTATATTTGCTTATTTGCTTATTTAGATTCAAGAGAGGAGAAAAAATGAGTATCAATGACAGGGTTATTTTTGTTTGTTTCTACTGAAACAACACTACTACAGTTTACAGAAACAGAGTATATTTTGTAAACAGTTTTAGAGTTTTGACCACCAGTGGAATTATTCTTAATTCAGAATGGAATTTAACATAAAACCAACAGAACCTCAGGAAGGTGACTGTAAGAAGCACCCTGTCCTTCTTTAAGTTTAGGTTAGTTAAACAGATCAGTTCTGAGCACCTACTGCACACCTGCATACTCTGGACTTGGGATACAAAAAGGAAGAAATCATTAAGAATTATGGCCTCCACCCTTGTAATTTAGTGTAATTCTTCCAAAGAAACCATAAAACTCATTTAGTGGGTTTTATATGTGATCAAGGCAAGGCAAATTCTTATTCTTTGGAAGCTCTTCTTCAGTAAACATCCTGAACATTAAGTAGTCATTTGGGCCAAATTATTACTTAGTGGGGTCTTCCTAGTCTTTTAAAGAGGTATAAAGGTTTTTCAGGGGGGTTAAAAATAACAGAGGAACTGGTAGGAACTTGAATCACGTAGGGCAGTGGTTCTCTAAGTGTGGCTCCTAGGCCAGCAGCACAGCTGACCTCAACTAGGAGCTTGTTAGATGTGGAAATTCTCAGCCACCCCTCCCCCCACCCAGACCCACCAAATCAGAAACTCAGGGGGGTGGGATAGCAATTTGTGTTTTAAAAAACCCTCCAGGTGATTCTTGACACATCATAGAAAAGTTAAGAATCTTCTGAAGGCCATTCAGCCAAAAAAGAGACATAGATTTCTTGCTGCCCAATTAAATATTCTTCTACCATGGCAGAATACAACATATATTACTTGCCACTCTATCAAAGTGTGAATTTTGAGCCATATGTAAAATCTCAGAGAAAGAATTATTGACTTGAGCTATTTTCATTCTCTATCTGCTTCCCTTTTAAAAAATCTGAATCTCATTGTAGATGAAGATATTTAGGAAAATTAACTTATTGCTGAAGACAATAGCATTAGTGTGGCCTGGGCTTAAATCTCTCTATGGAATATAGCACATACCAGGCATTATACTATATATGTTCATCTCTTTATTATCTACCTGCTCCTCTAGGCTGTAAGCCCATAAGGAAAGAAATCTGTTTTTTACCTCTACATCCTCAGATGCTTAGAACATTGTGTGGCACACAGGAGGCACTCAAAAGCCACTTAATTTGAGTCAATGAATAAATTAACCTGAAAAGGACTTGCATTAGCACTTCAGCTTTGGAATATCTTTTCTCCAGCTATACCATAAGTTATTAGAAATTCAGGCTTAAATAGATATTGAACCCACATCACCCAGTGTGGTGTGATATACTTTTCTGTCTAGTAGTTCACAATTTTTTTGTATGTATAAAAGACCAGATAGTTAATAACTTAGGTTTTGGAGGCCTATATTTCAACTAATCAACTCTGCCTCTATAGCATGAAAGTAACTGTAGATAATATATAAATGAAGGATATGGCTGTATTCCAATAAAATGTTATTTACAAAAACAGTCAATGGGCCAGATTTGAACTGTAGAATGAGTTTGCTGATCCCTGATCAAAGCAATAAAAGTTAACAACTTTTCTATTTTATTAAAATTTCAAAATCTAATTAAGTTGACAGATACAAACAAGAGGCTTATAAGCACTTTTCAGATACCAATTTTTAGAGAGAGTACATTAATGTTTATATTATTTAAAATCTATACCATACCTCCTAAGAAAATGAAAAAAAGTTGTGGAGACTTACTTCTTAATATCAATTACTTATTTGCTTATTTCCTTTGAATTGGTCAATATAAAGTTCATTACTATATTTTTTAATTTATTTTTTAAATAAACAGATATAATTAAAGGGGATATTAAGGAAAGGCTGCCTTCTTCATTTCAATGACCTATATAATTCAAGGGCAATGAGATAGTAGTAAAATGGCCATAGTTTATTAAATCCAAGTTTACTCTGGCATCCCAAGGCTAAAAGTTAATCTTCTTCATAGCATATAAAAGTGCTTTAATAACAAACAGATATCTCACTTTACATTTCTCTTTTTAAAAAAAGAATACTTCCTTTGTGATTATAGCCACAGGAAGAAAGACCTGGACCTACAACCACACTATGTGGTCCCATGAACCTTAGCAGCTGACATGAACAAGGATAAATCACGTTGTTCTGTTGATGGGGAGAATGTCCTTTGGAAATGGAGGGAAAGGAGAGAGCCAAGAGTTGAAAGTTACCCTCTCAAGCACTATTCCATTGCCAGAATCATGGCTATTGTTATTGGCATTCACTTTTCCAAGAGATGAATTATTTCCCTGCTGTTGACACATCAACTGACCTTACACTTTTTCTTTAGGAGTTTTACAAACTCTGAACAGATTTCTCCCTCTACCTCCTTTTTATTAAATGCAATCATAGAGTGTGCTGGTAAATGTACACTGTACTAGAAAACAATGGCTTAATATATTCATGTCCTATTTAGGACAGGAAAGAATGCTTCTCTCCCCCATTATACCCCTGCAAACTGATTCACAAAAAAGAACAAACAGAACCAGGCTGAGGTAGAAACACAGCCACAAGCAATGGGCAGCCATCACATTTCTCCCTTAGTTTCTCTGACTGCAAAACTGGGAACTCGTTTACTAATTCATTCCCCACCCCTCGCCTTCTTAGTAATCATACTTCTGACAAATTCTTTTTCTTTTTTTAATCTTTATTTATTTTTGAGAGAGAGAAAGAGACAGAGCATGAGTGGGGGAGGTGCAGAGAAAGAGGGAGAAACAGAATCCAAAGTAGGCTCCAGGCTCTGAACCGTCAGCACAGAGCCAGACACGGGGCTCGAACCCATAAACCACAAGATTGGGACCTGAGCCAAAGTCAGACACTTAACCAACTGAACCACCCAGGTGTCCCATTTCTGCCAAATTCTAATTAAGGGATAGGTAGGTGTTTTCTTCTTCCTGTCCTCTTTGGCAGAAGAAATGAGCAAGCAAATCTCTGGAAATGACTTTGTTGTTCAAAAGATTTGAACTGTTTTACTTCCCAAAATGCTGACAAGTTACATAAAATAATTTTTCTAAAAACATTTGTAAACTCTGAGGTACCTCACAACCAGTAATATATTTTATTTAATTGTTTGAGTCTTTGCCCACACTAAATCATAATATTTGATGTAGTTAGTTCACATTTTATAGATATGATATCAAGAAAAATAAGTTTCAGTAGGAAAATGACCTCTCACGGATAGATTAAATGTTGTCCATATCTTCTTTAACTGTTAGCAAACATTCAGAGGTACTAACCAAAGGGGAAGATCAATTTGGATGGCTATAAAAATATGATTAAAAAATTATCTCCAGACTCCGTGGCTGCAAAAAATAGTATCAGCACATAATTCTTCCCACTCTTCCCTCTCTTAGGCCCCTCTCATCCGCCTATGGTAACACATGTCCTCTAAAATAGAAGTATGGGAAAAAAACAAATATATGCCCTAGAACACTAGGGTAGAATGAGGTAAAAAGGGAAAGGGGACAAAATAATGGCCCATCCAAAGACTTCCACATCCTTTCTTCCTAGCTCTGCTAAGTATTTTAGGTTACAAGCAAAGGATATTTAAAGTTGTAGATGGAATTAAGGTTGCTAATCAGCTGATCTGAAAATAGGGAGATTATCCTGGACTATCTATATGGGGTCACTATAACCACAGGGGTCCTTAAAAGTAGAAGAGGGAGAAGAGTAAAGTCAGAGAAAGATATGACTACAGAAAAGAAGGCTCTGATAATAAAGGAATGGGGCCATAAGCCAAGGAATGTGGGTGGCCTGTTGGAGCTAGAAAAGGCAAGAAAATGAATTCTCCCCTAGAGCCTCCTGAAGGGAACATAGTCCTGTCAATACTGTGATTTTAGCCCAGTCAGATCTGTGTTGTTCTGACCTACAAAACTGTAAGATAGTAAATCTGTATTGTTTCAAGCCAATAAATTTATGGTAATTTGTTATAGCAACAATAGAAAACACAGTAGGTATTTCTGATATATTAATCTTTTTTGAAAGAGAGAGCAATTAAGGGGATGAGGAGAGGGAGAGAGAGAATGTTAAGCAGGCTCCATGCCCAGGACAGAGCCCAACTTGGGGCTCGATTTGACAACCATGAGATTATGATCTGAGCTGAAATCTAGAGTCAGACGCTTATCCCACTGAGCCACCCAGGTGCCCCTATGATACATTCTTATAGAATCCTATGAAGCAGGTACTATTAGTCTTCCCATTTCACAGATGAAGGCACTGTAACAAGAGAAGTTAGTAATTTGTCTAAGGTCACAAAGCTAGTAGGTGGTAGAGCCAGCATTCAAACCCAGGTAGTCAGGCCCCAGCAGCACCCACACTCTTAGCCCGTACTTGGCACCA
Source organism: Mungos mungo (assembly GCA_004023785.1). NCBI lineage: Eukaryota > Metazoa > Chordata > Mammalia > Carnivora > Herpestidae > Mungos > Mungos mungo. The sequence continues at coordinate 41,551 of PISW01008889.1, read as the reverse complement.
CAAAAGATACAATGCTGCAGAGAACTCATTAAGTACAACCATATCTTATGGTTAAAATGTGTGAAGTTTTGTGATGGAGAATCAATGAAAGATTAGAAACACCATGTGGTCAAAGAAAATGAAGGGATTTGTTATAACATCTAATCAGGAATATGGAGGTAGCAGAATACTGTCATAATAGAGGGCAAAAGAAAAATCTAATATAAGGCCTGAGTGAAACTGTAAAAATAGACAAATAACAACAAAAACAACAACAACAACAACAACAACAACAAAAAGAAAACCCTTGTAAGATCTCTCAAGACTAGTCAATCTTTGTAATTTCTTCCATACCATCACTCTTATCCACTTGCTATAATTAACTTCTATTCCATTGTTCAGTTCCTACAAAGTTAGCCCTGTTCACCTTCAAGTGTCTTCCACCTGCCCAATGTCTTTGCCACAACTTCCTACATCTATTCTTCTCCTTGAGCCACAGTCCAGAGGTGGATACTGTACTGAATACAGACAGAGACATCTGAATCAGCAGATGATTTCTTATCAAAAATAAGGATAAAGATGTCAAATCAGAAAAAGTTTATCACAGAATTGAAGTTTTTATGCTTTTCTCTCAATAGCCAATTAAACAACATATAAATTTTTTTTTTTAGAGAGAGAGACAGTGTGAGCAGGGGAGAGACAGAGAGAGAGGGAGACACAGAATCTGAAGCAGGCTCCAGGCTCTGAGCTGTCAGTACAGAGCCTGATGTGGGGCTCGAACCCATGAACTGTAAGATCATAACCTGAGCCAAAGCCAGATGCTCAACCAACTGAGCCACTCAGGCACCCCATAACATATAAAATTTAACAATAAACAAACATAAGAAAAATAACTGTCAGGTTTAGAAAATAAGATCTTATTAATATTTTAAATGATACTGGCTAATGAATAATAGCTTATTTCTTAGATGGTTAACTTGATGCCAGTTTAGTCCTTTACAAAGCCTTAACAATTATGTATGACAATGGCCACTAAACTAAAACACTAAAACTCTTTTCAAAATTATGTCTTTAACAAATGTATGGCTTCATCAGGTGTTAGCTTAAAAATGGAATTTTTCTTTGGCAGAAAAACTGAAGGGAGTGGGTGTATGCCAAAACATTGACAGAGTTTATTATATTACAAAATAACTGATATTGAAATAGCAACCTTTAGCTGTGCTTAAGACATTTACATTTTCCTATCATAAAACAGTATTTTTTTTTCGATTTGGCAACTGAAATAATACTTCCTTGTTCTGAGTAAACATCAATTTAAGAATCGGATATATCATCACTCAATTTTTTAACTGATCACTTATAATTGCATTTTATTAACCTCTTAAAAATGATTTTGAAATATTCATCCAGGTAACACCTTGAATAAGCTAAATTCTTCTGCCTGAGTTTATTAAAGTAGTTTAAGGATTAAAGGCATTTTTGTGGCATGACTGTTTCACAGCAAAGATGATACTTGATACCTGCACTGAGTTTTGTTGTCATGGGGACCATCTTGGACAAACTATTTAAATGCCAGAATTTCAAACTTTTTAAAACACTGCCTTCAAGTCTGGCTCCACTTATAACTTGGAAATCAAAACTGTAGTAACCATTTTTATTTTTTAAAAATGCATAACCCATTTGCTTAAAAAAAAAAAAAGTATTGACTTCACTCTTCAAAGTCTTGAATTTTCTTTCCATGAAAAATTCTGAGGCTAGAGCATACCAACCTGGGGGATTCTGCTGCCTAGCAGGTAGCCATGGAAACAGAAGTACACATCATGAGCCTGCACCAAAGCTAGCATGATAAGACCATAACTGAGAAGTCTGGCAATTGTTTCTCACAGCTGCTGTCTCCTTGTTTTATTACTGTTGGTATTTTAAAAGAAATTCAGCTAACTTCATCTTTTCCTTTTAAGTTTATCAGAAAATCACCATAGAAATAGAAAATTTGCCCAAATGATGAAATTAAATGGTATCAGAGAAATAAAAATTCAAGTGGAAAGAAGGGAAGACCTGGTTCCCAATTAGTTGAAAGCATATGTGCACATTTTATCAGCTCCAGTTTCACTGGACTAGTAAACTGTCACTTGTCCATGGAAGGGTGATAGCCAGACTAGCACTGACTAGTCAAGACACCTGGAGATTGTATTTTCTTAAGAAATCATGAAGTCCTCCTCAATGTGGTTCCAAGCCACCTTATTTTAAGCCTGTCTTCCAACTCCACAATTCCATGAACTTTGCAACCCAGTCACATGGGTCTCCTTGTCATCCCATACACATGCTGTACGCCTCTCGGACCTTCCCTCACCATACCCATCACCTGGATGCCCTCCGAGCCCTCATCCTGCAAGAAATAAAAGATCTAAAAAACCATGCCCAACCCCAACCTAACAAAAGTGCCTTCTAAATTGCCATAACTATTTTATTTACATTATTTATGGACAGTTACTTTATACCTCCCAGAGTATGCAGGTGTCTACCTTACTTCTCCATAATATTGACTATTTGAGGGAAGAGAGGATTAAAGCTCTTAATCTAATAGTTCTCCAGTAACTTAGTGACAATAATAATAGAAGGGATGGCAAAAAAATTAAGGAATATTAATTTCTAAAAGCCAATACCTATTAATTTTGAAGTACAAACATTTAAACAGATCAAGCCGAAGTTATAGGAGACACACTAATGGCAAAAAAGTTAAAAAACAAAAAACAAAAAAACCATTCAGCTAACCTCATGGAAGAGGTGAACAGCTCTTGGGAATACTACTGAAATACAAGAATTCATTCACATGGACACTGGTGTCAAGAAGTCTTTAAAATACTCTATAAAGGCTACTGAGTACAATTCTAAAGAAAATGATTGAAGATTTTTCTCCTAAAGTTTCTTCCAGACAACTTTCTAACAAAATGTACACATACATAATTAAATACAATACCTGGACATAAAGTAAAAACTGTCTAGAAAAAAACAAAGTATTTAAAGTGACTACTTTGGTAGTGGACACAAACTTATAAACTTTTATTTAAAGCCATAATAAAATTGAATATCCAAACTTCAATGGCCTCACTTTATAACAAAAAAAAAAGTTACAGTTCTGTCAAGTCCAAAAACATACCTTTCATTTTTTGGTATCCCAACTGCTCACTAGACAGCTCCACCAAGTACCTCAAATGCAACAAGTCTGAAGCTTAAATGATTACCTGTTCCATTCCCACACATATGAAACAAAAATAAAACTGCTCATTCACTCATATTTCCTATTTTAGTTAAAAATGCCAACAACTGTGGTCACTCAAACCAAAAGCCTCTAAGTTAGTCTTGATTTGTTTCCTAGCCTCAACCCTTAAATCCAACAATTTCAATAGGGAAACTGTATCATGTAAAATAAGCAGCATGGATTTAAATATAAAGGGCTTCTTATGAACTATAAAATCTTTGGACAAGATCCTTCAGCTTCCTAGTTCCTAAAGTGAGGGTATAAGACTTCTCTCAATACGAGTCTTATATGAAATTTCTTTAAAATCAAATAAATAGTGTGTGTGTATATATATATATATATATATATATACACACAGTATTGTATTAGTTTCAATGGTACAATACAGTGATTCAACAATTCCATATATTACTATTCAGTGTTCATCATTACAGGATACTCTTAATACCTATCACCTATTTCACCCATCCACCACTAACCGCCTCTCTGCTAACCATCAGTTTGTTCGCTATAGTTAAGAATTTGTTTTGGTTTGTCTTTTTTTTCCCTCTTTGTTCACTTACTTTGTTTCTTAAATTCCACATATGAGTGAAATCATGGTATTCATCTGTCTCTGACTGGCTTATTTTGCTTAGCACAATACTCTCTAGATCCATACATGGTATTGCAAATGGCAAGATTTCATTCTTTTTTTATGGCCAACTAACATTCCGGTGTGTGTGTGGGTGTACACACACACATCTTCTTTGTCCATTTGTCAAAACCATAATGAGATATCTCCTCACATCGGTCAGAATGGCTAAAATCAACAGCTCAAGAAACAACAAGTGTTGTTACAAATATGGAGAAAGGGGGGAATCTTTCTGTACTGTTAATGGGAATTAAACTGGTGCAGCCACTGTGGAAAACAGTATGAAGGTTCCCCACAAAATTAAAAATAGAACTATCCTACAATCCAATAATCACATTACTGGATATTTACTCAAAAAATACAAAAACAAATTTGAAATGACATATGCACCATGTTTATTGCATTATTTATAATAGCCAAAATTATGGAAGCAGCCCAAGTATCCATCAATATAGTATTCCTTTTTAAAGAATTAACATTTCTTCCTTAAAAAAAAATCAGTCACAGAATACCAACCTATTTCAGGGGGTTGTCATGAGGTTAAAGCTCATGTTCTATCACATATATCCCACTTGTATTAATTAAAATCCTTTCTCCTGCAAATCCATTTTATTGCCTCAGTGTCCTACTCCTGACCTCTTCTGTTCCCATTCTTGTCACCACAGTTCATGTCTCATCTGGTTTGTGAGCAACACTTTGCAACAACTGATCTATTCTCTCACCTCTTCAGCTCCTCCTCCACTCAGAAACCTTTCTAAAGTACAAGTGTGAGCAGTCTTCCAGGTAAAGAAAAAATTCCTTAGGATACACACCCTTCTCAATGTGGCTCCAAGTCCTTTCCCAGTGTATTGATGTACTCTCTCCCATTTGAGGCCAATCCAGCAGTTTTGGGGGCAGCATTCACACTGTAATCTTTTAAGATCCCAGTAACTAATTTCCCTGGTAATGAAATGTGTGTGCTTTCAAGGCTCCGCTTTTTCACATGTCACTTTCTTGGTCTATAAAAGCCACCCCACACCCGTCCCTTTCTCCATCTGGCAAACAATTCATCCTTCAAAGCCAACCCAAATGTCACTTCTTCTATGAGGTCTTCCAAAATGAGTTAGTCACTCCTTCTGTGGACTCCCCTGGCACTTTGTTCTTAACTCTATGCTGGGGGGCTATTAAAACTCAGGAACAAAAGTGAAAAAGATATAAACACTGCTGTAGAAATTATTAACTCTTAAAGAGATTTTTTTTATCCAAACCCCAGCCACTACATACTGTTCTTGATCACACACACACACACACACACACACACACACACACACACACACACACAAGATCCAGGGAAATACTGGAAACAAAATCCTCAACATAATCAAATAAATTCAGAAACCATCAGATTCATCCAAATGAATCAGACTTGATCTCATTTTGAAATACCTGATGGTGTCTTGACAACTTCTAAATGTCAAAGGAGTTTCGGGGAACAGCCAAAAAATTTTAAGACTCTCATAAGTTTCCAAAATATAATTTCTAAATTGTAATAATCTTTTCTTTATACATGTGCAAAACTTTTAGAATTCAATGGGGAAATAAACCTTCATTTCAAAAGTTAACTTTGAAATTGGGAAATAAAAACATATGCTATTTCCAGGCACTGGTCATAATAATAATAGCCTCGTGCCAGAACTCCTCAAGGCACTCTCTGCAGATTTAAATCCTACAGCCATCGAAGTAGGAGCCATTATTCCTATTTTACAGATAAGGAATTTGATCAAAAAGGTTAAGTGAACTCAGCTAGACATTATCAGGTCAGGACCCAAATCCAGACCTTCTGACTCTCTGGTCCAGAATATGGCCCATGTGCATATTCTGTAAGCTACAATAGAGTACCAAAAAGCTAGGCCAATTGTATAACTTCTCTTTGAAGCAAATTACAAAAGACTTGCTCAGATTATGAACTTCCCAGAGGCAGCCTTCTTTTCTCAGAGGTATTTAACAGGAGCTATTCACCTCAGACTTATATACTAATCTCCTAGAGTACTAAAAGAAATTATCAAAAGTATTTTTATTCCTTATAAAGGGAAAGTATAAAAATTCCTTAAAGGGGATATATGTCTATTTTCTGTTTATTTTGACAGACCTATAAACTCAATTTAAGGAAGATTAGTTCTAAGAACACAGGAGTCTGTTAAGCTAAAATTTATCTACAATATCTCAAAAAACAAACAATAGGGGGGAATCTTGCAGTTCATGTAAGAATTTGGAAATAAAGTATAGAAAATATTAAACCAAGATTTTTAAATCCAGTTGTATTTTCTTGTCTTCAGTTAAATCAGTGTTTCTCATCCTGGCTGAACATGATAATTTTGATTTACATTTCCCTGGTATTACTCACCTCACTTCTCTTTGACAAGTACTGGATAACTATAAACAAAGAGTACCATGCTTTAATAAGTGCAAGAGTGCTGACAGTACTGGCTCCATCTCTGTCTGGCCTTCCATCTTGTCATGTTTACCCGATGACCTCTCTTGAGGCTATGTGTTCTGCACCCCTTGAAGATTAACATACATATCTTAGGTGCCCACAAGGGCCAGGATGGGGAGTGGCCTGTTTTGGCCTTTCGTGAATTTGGTAGAGATAACATAGTCTTTCCCTTCCCAATGCACAGGTGGTGCCATGAGATCTAATTAAAGGTTTGCTATAAATTAGGTTCATGCAAACCCTTTGAGGAGCATGTGAACTCTGTGATGTCATTACAGTGAGATCTTCTATGTGTCCCCTTGCTCTGTAAAGTCTGTGGAATAAGGTCTGGATATTGAAGAGAGTAACTGCACAGCTGTATCATCATCTGTCCAATGACCCCGATTAAGATACCCTGAAAAAAACTCTATACAAACTGTACAAAGTGGCCTGCTTCCAGTCTCAAAGTGCCTTCTCAATTTGGGAAATATTTTACCGTCCACCTCCACTTTCTAACATTAGGTCCTCTGATAACACAAGAATTCTATACCATATCAAAGACCTTGAATTTAACTATTTTGTAAATATATATTTATTTTCATACAGTCTTTTTTTAAAATATTTTATTGTCAAATTGGTTTCCATATAACACACAGTACTCTTCCCCACAAGTGCCCTCCTCCATCACCACCACCTCTTCCCCCCCTCCCCCTCCCCCTTCAACGCTCAGTTCCTTTTCAGTATTCAATAGTCTCTCAGGTTTTGCATCCCTCTCTCTCCCCAACTCTCTTCCCCCTCCCCCTCCCCATGGTCCTCCATTAGGTTTCTCTTGTTCTCCTGTTAGACCGTTGAGTGCAAACACATGGTATCTGTCCTTCTCTGCCTGACTTATTTCGCTTAGCATGACACCCTTGAGGTCCATCCACCTTGCTACAAATGGCCATATTTCATTCTTTCTCATTGCCATGTAATACTTCTTGATCCATTCATCAGGTGATGGACATTTAGGCTCTTTCCATGATTTGGCTATTGTAGAAAGTGCCTCCATGTTTTGGCTATTGTTGACAGTGCTGCTATGAACAGTGGGGTACATGTGCCCCTATGCATCAGCACTTATGTATCCCTTGGGTAACAGTCTTTAATAAGAATGGAGATAATTTGAAGATATCGAGGCTTGTTTATACTTTCTAAACATGCATCAATAAATCACAGAGATTCTAATGGAAAGAGAGCATTGCAGTGCTTCTCATATCTTATAGAAATTTAGTCAGTCATAAATACTCTAAACTGACCAGTATTTTCAATTCTGTGATGACTCACCTGAGTTACATGGTACTTGATTTTTCACAATAAGAAAAAGTGTAAGGAAAAAACAGCCTTCTACACTTGATGGAGTGCCAAATAAAGCAAGTATGAAAAGTAACCACAGAATCTGCATACTGTTTAAATTGTTTTCTATAATAAAAAGGATATTTGGTAAGTAGACAATAATTAAAAATTTTTAATACTCTTCCCATTTTAGTGAGTCAACATCTATTTGTTGAGTGTCTGTTAAAGACCACATACTACCACTCCTTATGGATGCAGTGGGATGGACATGCTACCAACATCCCTCTCACAAGGTACTCTCATAGGAAATAAAGATAGTAAACGAATAATTGAAAATGTGATGGACACTAAAATGGAAAAGAAATATAGGGTGCTTTGGGTTTATGTAAGAAGAGTTTAGATTGTAAGAGCTTCCCTGTGGAGAGACCTATAAGATAAGATCTAGAGAATGAATAGGAGTTAAGTAAACAAAGTAGGGGGAAACAGTGAACAAGAAGTTTAAGTGAAAGAAGTAACAGATAAGAAGGCCCAGAGGCTTCACGGAGAAGTCAAGTGTGCCTGGAGAAGAGCATGCATGGTGAGTCAAAGAGATCCTGGAGGACTGAAGGGCTCATCTTGGGTTAAAGGGCTCATTCCCCCAAGATTTCTGGGAATGCTGTTGGCCAATCACCCTCAAAGTAAGCCTGTTTGTGGATTTCCTCTGCTAAAGCAACCTACCCTTCCTGGTCATGCCTCCTTCCACTGGCATTTATGGACTATCTAATGCAGGGATATAATATCCTGGCCCTTTGACTTAACTGGGAACAACTCTGAAGGGATAAGAGAAAGCTGGACTTCTCCCCCTAGCCAGTAAGGCTTTCTTCTCCACCCTTCCTTCCCAAAAGTATTGATCTCAAGGGCACTCCCCAAATTCTTGCACAAGAAACTCCCTCTCAGAGTGTTCTCCAACTCCAGGATCCAGTATGAGTTGGGATAAAAGTCTGAAAGGCAGATAGAGGACAACTTATTCAGGGCCTTATTGGAAATTCAGCCCAAGGGTTTAAAATAAAGGTGTGACAAGGTCACTAATTACATCATTAGAGGTGAGTCCAAAAAGAAGACAAGAGAAAAAAAAAGTCATCCAGTATGAAATTTCTCCCTGAGCCATGAGGCCTGGTGGACATACCTAAAATGGAAAGGAAATTACCTTGAAATTCTGATATAATAGGACTATACCTCAGTTTGTGTACTGGTAGTCATCCAACCCTGGCTGTCATGTAGGTATTATGATGCTCCAAGGCTTTAGGTTGGAAATACTAGAAGCATAAGATAGTATTCATTTCTCGGTTGGCCATCTGGATGTACTCTTTAGAGAAGTATCTGTTCATGTCTTCTGCCCATTTCTTCACTGGATTATTCATTTTTTGGGTGTGGAGTTTGGTGAGTTCCTTGTAGATTTTGGATACTAACCTTTTATCTGATCATTTGCAACTATCTTTTCCCATTCCGTCGGTTGCCTATTAATTTTCTTGATTGTTTCCTTTGCAGTGCATAAGCTTTTTATAAGTTAGGTGGAGAAGGACAGATACCATATGTTTGCACTCATAGGTCTAACAGGAGAAACCTAACGGAGGACCATGGGGAGGGGATGGGGGAAAGAGAGTGGGGAGAGAGAGGGATGCAAAACATGAGAGACTACTGAATACCGAAAACAAACCGAGGGGTGAAGGCATGGGGGTGGGGGGAGAAGGGGAGTGGCGGTAATGGAAAAGGGCACTTGTGGAGAAGAGCACTGGGTGTTATATGGAAACCAATTTGACAATAAACTATTAAAAAATAAATAAATAAATAATAAGAAAAATTTTTTAAAGAAAAAAAGATATTCATTAAAAACTTACTATATGTAATTACATGGGGATAAAACAGATTCCATTTATAGCAGGTATTTTCTAGGGAAAACACTATAACTGAAAAGAAACAGAAAAAAGAAAAAAAAAGAACAAAGAAACAAATCCTTTCATGTTAAATAAGGCTTTGGGATTTTAATATCTTACGCAATATAAAACTCACAGCAGAAAAGAATTTATTGAAAATTTTTCCCTGTTGCTACCATTTGGGACTTTGTAATTAGTTGCTTTCGGGGCTTTACTTCTCGGTGTACAAGTCATCTAACATGTGATAGCAAATAAGCCATAATTCTGGCAAAGATAGTTTCTTCAATATGACCTGTACAAATTCATTTTAAATATAGTCTTACTTCAAGATGTACCCTACAAAAAACAACTTTTTTTATTTATTTGTATTTGTTTAGCCTTCTTAAAAATCAAAGGAAAACAAAAGTCTGCCGTCCAGTGGATGGATTACAGTGGAATGCTAATGGGGACCCACCAGTCGAGTACTGACTGTGGGTGAAGAGAGGAGAGCCGTGATGGTCACTGCTGAGGGGTGCTGTTCGGATCTCCCTTTAAGAAAGAATTTGTAGAACATCTGCAAGAGGGTAGCTGGTGGACTATCTCCAGTTGCAGTGCCTTCTGGACGCACCTCAATTTTTAAGCCTAGGCTATACCCTTACCTAGCAGCCCCCAGAACAGCATCATATTAGGATCTCATCATTTCTGCTCAAAACAGGAATTCTATATAGGCAACTTTTGCTCCAGGGCGCCTACTGTACAAGCTGAGGTGTTGTCACATCTGCATCATAATCTGGGGGTCTCGACCCAGTCCTGTCCCATCTCAGTCCCTCCCCATGTATGCTTTCACAGGAGTCAGATCTGAACTGCGGACATTCCTGCCACTGACACAGTGATGCTTACCAGGAAGAACCATTAGTCCTGATGAACTGTGGGGGGTGAGAGAGGGAGTGGTCAAGGATAACTCCTGAGATTCTGGCTTGTGCACCTGAAATGGGAACACTAAAAGACCAACAAATCTCTTATGGAGATTCCCAAGTCCACCTTGGGTCAGGCTAAGAATAGGGTGCTTTTGAAAAATTCACTTTCATCCAGTGAGCTAAGGGTACAAAGGGTATAGTTTGGGAAGCAGACTAGAATTTTGTGGATTTCTTTTTAGCCTGACCATATTTACTGACTTTGAATATTTCACTTCACTGTGAATTCCAGTCAGGTGGCTGATGTGGTATGTCGGCTTTAGATTCTAAAAGACACAGGTTTGAAAACCAGCACCTATTAGTTAGAGAATTTTCCAATCATAATTGAGGGTACTAATTTTCTCCTGACAGGGTGGCTGTAATCCAGCATGTTGACAGAGATATAGCCAGCACTTTTTTTTAAGGCTTATTATGTATTCTTCTTCCTAACTCAATAAACATGCTTGTTAAGCACAAGTAATACTAACTCCTTCATTAGACGCCCTAAATACATATGTAAGGACTATGCTCTATAAAACTTGGCTGGCATCCAAATGCCTTAACAATGGTAGCAGGCAGCAATCGAAGGCGCCTCCACTTAGGCCGCAGCTAAGTCAGGGAGGGTATTTCTAATAACAAAAGCAAAAAGAAGAAAACACATCCCAACTACGGTATCCAAACAGGAGACTATGTGCTCCAAGTAGTACCTACTGCAGTCAGAAATAAAAACAGCCATGAAAAGTACATAGTCCATCACATTATAGATAACACATATTCAGAAGAAACTGTTTTATTATTCTTTTTTATAGCATAAAGGAAACAAAAAGCAATTTACTTCTGCTTAAGAGTGGGGGTATTGATCCTCATACTATTTTTCACTGTCTACCTTTGTCAGAAAGGCCACTGTGATTTATTTATTGGAGAAATAGAATTTGTATGCAACCAGTGAGGGAATGAAAATTCATTCCATAAGATCTGCTTGACTGACAGTTACAGAAACCAAATCTGCTGGCAGATGTGGAAATACACACGGCTGATTGTTTTTGTGTCCTTGCACTACATACCATATACTACTCAGCCTTCCTAAAATATTGATTTAATATTTAGACAAAGAAAACAATCTCTTGATGTGCCAGAAGGTCAAGTAATGCCTGAAGCTGCTGCAGACAAGTTGGCAGCAAATTCCCTTGAAAAAAGTTTTTCCTATGAAAAAATGGATCATTTGCCTCTTCACTGAGAATTTTAAAAGTCACTTTCCTCAGCTAATATAAAGTTACCACCAATTTCCTGAAAATCCAGTTTTGAAACCCCAAAATTATGATGACAAAGAAATATTTCCAATTCACTTTAGCATCAAGCTAAATGAAGAAAAATGTTCAGGATTCCCCAAATCATAATCATTCCTCTCCATCCAGTTCATATATACAGTAAGCAGAAGCAAAGTATTTATCAAGTCCATATGGACACTTGGAAATGTTAGCAATTGTGTTTAAACAAAATAAATTCAACTATGTCAGCATTTCAGGAATTTATAGCCAAAGACCACAGTCAAAGCATGCCAAAAATCTCATTTTAACCAGAAAGCATTTTCAAATTTTTCCAGAATGGACATTTTTATCATAATGATCACAGACTCTGAAGAGATTAATTAAACACTTTCACCTGGATGAAAACAGTGACTTAAAGTCCTTGCCAAGCTGGCAAATCACAAAGAAAGAGTATTTGCTCCCTAATAGTTATAGATGATGAAAGGTAGAGACAGATGAATAGTTAAATATGGCCATGGCTATGTGTTAAAATCTTCCTTATTTTTGTCCAGACCCCTGTGCAGATTAGTGACAACACTCAACCACTTTTCTTGTGGATGGAAGAATAGCGTCTACTATCTAAGCAGCCATCAATATAAATCCCCTAAGAAGTAACCACTATTTGTGTTCATATTTTACAGATGAAGAATCTAGAGGTTTACAGTGAGCCCAGGGCCCACTCTTTCATTGCTAGTGATTAATAAGCCAGAAGTCCAATACATGCAGTTCTGAGTCAAGATATCAGGCTCCTAACCATTACCGGTATTACAGTGAAAGATCTTTATGGCAGGAAAAAAAGTCTTTCCAGGACAATCAAGGCCAGCCAGATATGTATTCACAAAGCCAGAATGACTGAACCTGCAACACCTTAAAAGGTGGGTAAAGCAGGTCACCAAGAGAATAACACTAATATCTGCATTAGCAGCAAGCCACAGAAACAAGCTAGACCCTATGGCATCAGACTGTCTAGGGGGCTGAGGCGATTCCGGGCTATCCATCAACACCATCCCCCATAACATAAATCTCCACCTGAGTATATCTGGATTTCAGGCCTGGGATTATCATTCTAGTTTTAAGCCAACATGTTCTATGAGCATGAATCTAAATATACCAGAGTAAGGAGACAAGGAGAGAAGAAGAATAGTTTGTTGCATATTAGAATCACAAGAAATTGCACTCATAGCTAAAGGAGGTGTTTTAACTCATGGATTCATGCATCAAGTCACTGACCAGGCACCAATCACACACGCTCCTATTCATTCACACATGCAAAACATTCTGAACACCTACTCTGCACAAGGCACTGCTTCAAGGGCGGTTGTTTCACAAAGTCTTATTTTCAGCAATTCATAAAAATGAGAATTACAGGTTATACTTATTTTAGCTACATCATGATTGTCTATCTAATCTGCTTATACATTAATAGTTTGTTAGTTGATTAAGAAGCTGCTAAATGATATCACTCAGGTGTGCTGCTAAGTGAATGTAAATCTGGTTTCTAAAGATTATATTCTCAGTACAAAGGGGATCTGCTTTTTAACAGAATTTTTCTATGAATCCCCTTGCAATTCTAAAGTATGAAAAACACTATCTGTTTGGTCAGACTTTGGTCACTTAGGCAGTAAGCTTTTTAAGGAGAAGTAAATGTATATAACATAGCCAAAATTTAGCATTTTAGTCATGTTAGTAATACTTTATTACTGTCCCATCAAAAATTCCATTTTCTGTCAGTAAAATTCAATGGGTTTTATAACAAAAAGAACACCAAATTCTATCATCTTTTAAAGGCCAACATTAACCTTAGTGAGATAAAGTTGTAAAGTTTTGTAAGATTAGCATTTAGGCTTGCTTTTTAAATAAATTGCTCACATTTCTTGGTCAACTTCTTCACATTTCCTCCATCTCCCACCCACGCACATACTCTTTTCCTCCTAGACTCAAATCTGCCAAATTCTAGGAGGAAAAATATCATTTTACATAACAACAGCCTGAAGATCTGATTTTCTCTGTGGTAAACTTGTTCCTTTGTACACAGATAAAAAGATATTTACCATCAACTGAGTTATTTATTCTTAAAAAGTAACTGCAGAACATTCCCTCATAATAGATGTGCATTTTTAAGAGGACAACCTAAATACATACATACATACATACATACATACAAACATAAAGCGGGAGGGAGGCCAATTCCAGTTGTTCCAAAAGAAAATGCAATCAGTTAATTTCAGTGTGTAAGTATTAGACACAGGACAGACGGTGACTGCACATGTGTATATGACATGTGATAAAAACATTATCTGGTAAATCAGAAAGATTTAACTATTAAAGTGCTCAACATATGCAAGTGCTATCTGAGCACACATCAGGTCCAAGGTTCTAGTCTATAAACTCTAAGTACTGTAGAACAGGATGAACTGCCTGGCCTATTAAGGGTAACTGCAAATCCCTGTCAGGACACCTGAAATTGTAAAACTATATAAAATTCTCTGAGCCTCTGTTTCTGCAGCTGAGATGCTTAACCCACAGAGCTGTCATTTGTAAGAGTGAGATAAATTATAAAACTCACATAATCCAATGCCTGATTTTAATGGTGTTCAATCAGTGATAGTGTTTTTTTTACTTCATTATTAATATTTGTATTATTGAAACAGGTTAAAAGATTAAACCCATTAATATAGTCCTACCTAGATATAAATAGACATGCTTGTCATCTGATCTCATTTTACTTCTAATGCTTCCCATCTAAGGCTGCAAAGACTTAATTTTACAGGGAAGGGAAGAGTTGGTCAAAAGAATAAATTTTCAGTCTAATTAAAATTACATTACACAAGGAACAGATTCTGATCCCTTGTGGATATGAGAAAATAGTAGAAATTTTTTAAATAATTAAATTTTAGAAGTAAAATAACACTAACGTCAACATACAGTTGGTCTTGGCATCCCCAATTATAAAGGGCATTTTTAATGCAGAGTATGTAACCATCCCCCACAAAGTTGTTAAGAAACATCAACTTAAACAATAAGGCAAGTCCTCAATAACTTTCAGTATATTTTTTTTTACTAATTTTTCCCTAAAAACATGTTTCTGAAAAAGCAAGAGCCTATATACAATGTCTCCTCAAATGATGCCACATTTACTGTATTAAGAGTAGCAATCCAGGTTAACAAATCTGAGGCAGCCAGGAAGGCACTTTGGATTAAACAAGGGCCCATAGGTCCACAATGTGAAAGACTCAAGAATCATGTGGATTTGTAAAGACAAACAAGCAAATATACAAACACAAACACCTGTTACTTAATTCCAAAAATAGTTTTATCTTGCCTTCTTATATGATGTGCTCATACCACTGATGGAATACATTTCCACCTTGTTCCTCTTAAAGCCTGGCAGATGAGAAAGAAGATAATTTCACAAGCTAGGACCTAGAGTAGATGATCCATACTTTAAAGACCCCAAATGGGGACCTGAGACAACAATGAAGGTAGAGCGATAATTTGCTGTTTTTAAATGTCTGCTGAATTACCTTGGGCATAGCCTGGAGTAGTCAGGGGACTACAGAAGGGTGGGGCTTCCAGGAAAAATCTCAGACAGAAACAGTAGGCTAAGCAAAATCTCTTGCTACCCCACACATTTAAGTCCCCCCCATAAGTCTTGTATGGCTGATGTATGCAAGAAGAAAACCCAATGGAAAAGGCTGTGTCCTTGTGTTTAATACATAGTAAGAGGCTCAGGGCAGGAAATTAAGCCACAGTTTAAATAAGAGGGGACTATATGAAAGTCTCCCAAGACCTATCCCCAACCAAATTGCTATAGAGGACTCCAATTCTCGCTGCAAATGGGGAGAGATTTGAGCAAAGTGTATTTGTATTTCAAAGGGAGTTTTAGTGTACTCCAGCTTATACCTGCATCAGACAGAAATCTAAGTTCAAATGAGACTATAGGCAGTAAAGGAAGAAAGAAAGACAGTCTGGACAGACAACAAGATCCTTAGAGACTGAACTGCCCTCATTTCCTGAAATTCCTTCTCCAGGGAGGCTGGATCTGACAATGAGAAACTGAAGGTATAAAAGAATCAAAAACCTGAAGGTACACCATCTCTCTCACCAGGACAAAGGCAGCCATGGCTTTGGGCAGATCTGTTCTGGGGACTACCGGTTTGAAAGCCAACTCCTACACATCTTGGAAGCCACCAATAGACCCTGCCTCTTCAACCAATTCAGAAGATGAGCATAAATGGCTACTCAGGTAGAGTCAAAGGTCAAGAAAAGAAGAAAAGGCTGAGAGGGCAGAGAACACTCCTTGCAACTCCAAAAAATCCAGTGCATGGCTTTGGGCTGGCACAGGTCACAGCTTTTGATGCTTTAGAAATGAAAGGAGGGGCGCCTGGGTGGCTCAGTGGATTAAGCATCCGGGTTCAGCTCAGGTCATGATCTCATGGTTCGTGGGTTCAAGCCCCGCGTCGGGCTCTGTGCTGACAGCTAGCTCAGAACCTGGAGCCTGCTTCAGATTCTGTATCTCCCTCTCTCTCTGACCCTCCCTGTTCATGCTGTCTCTCTCTCTCAAAAATAAATTAAAAAAAACATTAAAAAATTTTTTTAGAAATGAAAGGAGACATACGTATTCACTGGGATGCTGTAGGGAAGCAGCCAAAGAAATGTCAGATCAATTCTAACTAGTACTTAAGTATTTGTGTATTTGCAAAATTACACACACACACACACACACACACACACACACACATACTTCTTTATCCAATCATTTCATTGAACTTCTATAACTTTTTCCCCCTCTTATAAGGAGCCATGCGATTATACAATGACTTCAGATTATGTAACTAGGAAGTCATGAAATTCCTAGATTATGTAACATTCAATAACCATGGATGCATTTATTTTCTTTCGACCTATGATGTAATTCTCACTGGAAAACATGCATAAGTTATGAGGTGTTTGCACATGTAACATTTTGAAACTGGCTAGCAAAGTCACTGCTTGCTATTACATAAGTCTTTCTTCCATACATGCAAGTCAATTACTTCAGGAATACTAGCTTGGCTACTCAGCTTTGAAATCACATAGAATTTAGTAAACTACAGTCATACTGACACTATTTCTATCTTACTTGGTTTTAACTCATTAACAAGTTTCTTCTTGCTTGTTTAAAGAATCCAATTTATTTTTGCTAAATCATCCTAAAAGTGCTGAGAATTATCAAATTGTAAAACTGGTCATACATTTGTAACCCACAAACCCTGCCATGAAGTGGACCTTATTACAATCCCAACGATTCTGCACTTAAGACTTCTAATTTGTCACTTACCTCTGTGGCCACAACCTCCTACCAATGCAATGCAACCCCACAAGTTCTTTTTCTTTTTTTCTCCTGACCAATTTTATTCATTAGAAGAAGGTTAATAAGTACAGATCTTACTCATAGGATGGACAATTAGTCCCCACTTTTTTCTCATTTTGCATTTTTAAAAATTTTTAATAGTTTATTGTCAAATTGGTTTCCATATAACACCCAGTGCTTCTCCCCACAAGTGCCCCCCACCATGACCATCACCCTCCTCCTTCCCTCCCCCTCCCCGTTCAGTCCATGGTTCCTTTTCAGTATTCAGTAGTCTCCCTTGATCTGTGTCCCTCACTCTCCCCCGCTCTCTTTCCCCCTTCCTCTCCCTATGGTCCCCTGCCAGGTCTCTCCTGTTAGCCCACAAGTTCTTTAAGTTAGTATGACTCCTAGTTCCCTGCCTCTTTCCAGCCTCCCTGCTGGCTTCAAAGTTCCCTGTGCTAGCACACTCCAAGATCAACTATTTTGCCCTCTCACCACATGCCCTTCCTGCTCTCTGGTTTTCTGCCATACCCATCTTATCATCCCCCACCATAGGTCCTCCCTGTGTTTTCCACTGCTGAGAAGTCAAAGAATTGGAAAAAGCCTGTAACTGTCCTAAGAAATCTGACTACAAAGTCATATTATGCAGCCTCAACTGGATACTAATTTGGTTTGACAAGTTTTTTTTATTCATCTCTATTGTATTTTCCATAAGAATCTACTCTGAATCTCCCCTAGTTTCTTCAATCTCCAAACCAACCCCTATACTCTTAGGAGATGACTTTATCTCCAAATGGACTAATAAAAGGAAAGTTACACTCAGTTTTCTCCCCTTTACCTTAAATCCATCATAATTACTACTCTTCTCTCCTTCTTCTCACCAAACTCAGGAATATATGTTCAAACTAGTTTAATAAACATTTTATGGAGAGCATGCTATATAAGTCAATCATCCTATTGGATGTGCACCTGGCCGAATCAGTGACCTCAGTCTTTGAATCCATGACTGTACCTGGCAGAGTCCTATGGAGACTACAGAAAACAGAAATTGAAACTGGAGTTGTTTTGCTAAAACGAGCACAGTGCCAGTAGAAAGATCCACAAAGTCAGGTCAACAGCCCAAGGCTAATCAACCCAGCCCCAACACCTGTTAAAGCCTGTATGCATCCCTGCAATAGGTAACTCAATCCTAAATTCTGCCCTATTTTCTCATCTCTATACTTTCTCCACCTAATTCACTCAAGTAACTTACGGAAAAGAAAAAAATGAAACAGGAAAATAAAAGTAGACTTATTTCACAGCTGTGTCAAGCAACCACTCCATCTGTTAACATTTTCTCTTACAGACAGGCACCGCTAAATATTAGTTGCCACCTTTTCCTTTCTAGATTCTGTTGTTCCCTCAAAGGTCATTAACATGACCATAATTTATCTTTGCTTTCCTGCATATGATGTCTTCTACAATGGAGGTGTACTTTTTCTGTTTTGTTAAATAATGTGTTCCTAAAATGAAATCAAGTAAGTTTATTTTATTCCTTTTAATTCAAATTATGTATGAGATTATAAATAATAAATAAGAACTCTCCAAAATTAAATGGTGAACAAACAATACATGTTTTAAAATTGTTTCAATACAACTAAGAATCTCTAATAGATTTTGCAGGAAAAAAAAACAAGAAACACTATGCTTTCCCTTCTAGAATAAAGTTTTGCATACAACACAAGTCTCCAGAAAGCCATGGCTTCATTTCCTGAGAATGTAATGGACAGGACCACCCCTGTGTGGGCATCTTTAAAGTCAGGCATCAGTTCCAAATGCAGAAGAATGCAGGTATGATTATTCATAGAAACAGATGGATACATGGCTTCCTTTAGTTATAAGCAATTTTTGTGCCATTTATCTATAAAACTCCATCAAGTGCTGACTTTTAAAATATTTGGATGCTAATGTGATCATGAGGAAAAACTGGAAAAGAATGAAATTCTAATGCTTATTACTGACAAGTAAACATTTCAAAATCCCCACAGAGCACACTTAACAACTATATTGTTAATAACGGAAATATCTTCCCTAACTTGGCACAAATCACTGAGTTTCAGGAGAGTACAATAAGTGGACAGAAATAGGCCTATGGCTGGGTCCTTTCCCTTGAGATCAATAATCAATGCTCCCCTAACCAGGCAAGAATCACATTATAGCTGCCACTGGCCTGGGATCCCTTAACCACCTGGATCATACTCAGGTGAGGGAGCTCAGGCCCTGCTCACCCACTGACATTCTTTTCCCTGACCGGCCAGAATCACTGAGTTCTTAGACCTTTTCTCTCTTCTTGTTTCTACCCTTGGTATACATTTTTCCTTCTGTCGACAACAATCTATGTGCCTGGAAAGTGCTTCAACTGCCTATGTTCCACTTGGGATCATTTTAATACTTTTGCAGATGGTTTGGAGCATTATTTTTTCTTAAAATGAGCTGTGAATTCTAAATCATTTTTGCCATTATTTTGCACTGACATATAAAATACACTTGGGATGACTGCAGTCATTTTTTCACTAAACAACAGTGTCATTAATTAACAATGGAAAGGATACTGACTCCATTTGTCACAGCATAATGATTATCCCAATCATCCAGGAGACATATCGTAGTGTGGGTTTCTCCGCAAATGACACTGAGACAAGGAGTTGGGTTAGTGTTTGTTACTTGAGACAGTTTATTCAGGAGGTCACCCTAGGGAGCACCAGTTAGGAAGAAAGGAAAATATGACTGAAGAGACAGGAGAGCCAGTGAAGGGAGTGGTACAGAGCAGTCACTACTGGGACTCAATCCCCCTGGGGGATTCTGAGGAGACGTGAGTAATGTACCTCACAATTGTCCCACAGACAAAAGAGGGGAAGTGGACATTTGTTTTCTGACTCTGGTCCTTCACTGGCTGAAGGCTGCCTCCGGGAGAGTTCACCTGCCAGCAGCAGCACCCGCACTTCTAGGCTGCTCTGAACTAGAAGAGGAAGCTCCCACAGTGGTGCACAAAGTGCTCTGGTGGAGGAGCTCAGCCACCTGGCACTTAGGGTGGGAAGCTGTCAGTGTTAATGGGAAATGCCCACCCCAGAAAAACTCAGGGATGGGCTAAAAGCAGATCAACAGCATCTGCTACAGCAGCCGACTCCTTGTTTTGGTACAGCCCCCATGTCCTACTGTGCACTTTTCGATGAGTCTCCTTGATCCCACTCTTGTCAAATATGATCTAAATACAATCTACTATACACATCTTCCAGTCTTTACCCCATTCTTATGACAGCTATCAATCACCTCCCGCGACCACACCTACCCCAGACTCCCCACTGTCCACACAGTGAATGAGGTCATGGCCCTCACTGACCTGCCCCACCAGTCCAACCTTACTGGTCACCAAATCTTCCAACTCTCTCCATTTCACTGAACAGTCTTTTCCCTTCCTCCAGCAAACAATGATCCCTCTCAGGTTTGAGCCTTTCCTATACAGAATGCCCCATCCCTACCCATCCATTTTAGACCCACACTAGGAATTGCCAACTTCTAAAGCGTTTCTTTGGCTGTGGTTCGCACTCACTTCCTCCTGTGAACTACTCTAGTCCTGATGGCAAATGATACTATTAAAAAAAAATCTTTTAGGGAAGCCTGGGTGGCTCAGTCAGTTGAGCGCCCGGCTTCCTCTCAGGTTATGATCTCGCAGTTTGCGGGTTCAAGCCCTGCATCGGGCTCTGTCCTGACAGCTAGCTCAGAGCATGGAGCCTATCTTCAGGTTCTGTGTCTCCTTCTCTCTCTGACCCTCCCCTGCTCATACTGTCTCTCTCTCAAAAATAAAGAAAACACTTTAAAAAAATGTTTAAAGTGAGTAGGGCAGGAAGCCCTGGCCAAACTCTAAGTATCCAAAAGGCAGAAACTGAGATAAATGCTTCTTTCTTAAGTTCTGCCAACACCCACTAGAGTACCCACTAGCCAAAGACCACCAGTAATACATTTGTAGTAAATAAAACAAGCTTTCTTTAGCTTGTTCAGCAAGAGGAAGAGTTCACCAAAGGAAATGGGGCATTTTAAGAGGAAACTGCAAGAAGCTTATTATAGAACTTAGATTTGTTCTGGGTGATTCCAGATAGCCTAGGAAAGTAGAGGCCATATTTGGAATGGAAGCTGTCAGGAAGTGGGGCAATTCATTATCTTGGCAAATTTAATCTAGAAGGCAGAGGATTGAAGCTGACTTGAAGTCATCATTGGTAAAGCAGCAGCAATCACTCATGCCAGTCATAAAGAGAAGGGTGTTTAATTACTTCTTCGGGTGCAGCATCTTTGTCTCCATCTTGCTTCACGTACACTCAAGGAGTAGCCTTGTGTTATTATTTATATTCTGTGAGACGTATTTATGTTCACTTGAAAACACTGTGGCCTAGCTGCCAGAGCCATTTTTCACTTTCTTAAAAGTTATTCAAAAGATATCAGAATGACTTAAATCATTGTTGAATTAATTTCAAATTTATTGTAAACTTAAATGATAATGCTAACTTTAACTTATAATGTGTAACTCCACCTTTCTGGCAGGCACCATGCACATGTAAGGGAATAAGACATTTTGGCCTTGCACATGGGTCCATGAGCTCACAGTGCAGAAGGAAAGACAAATATCTAGGTTGACACAACACAAACACAAAAAGTGAGTGCCAAAATCTAAGTATGTAGAAGGTACTGAGTTAGTGCTGGGAACAGAGTACCAAACTCCATCTGGAGGGTGGGCGACATTTTCCAGGAAGACATGTCATCTGAAAAGGATGTAGCAGAGTGACTAGGAGTTGACCACCTGGAAAAAGATGGGTGGAGGATGCCCTTCTGCAGCAGACACACCATATATTAAGGTGTGCAATGGCATAATGGATTGGGAAACAGAACTTAAGTCAGTGTTGCTGAAACAAACTTTACTCAAAACTAAAAAATATTTTGCAATGGAATTTAATAAATTTTCAAGCCTAGACTATATAGATATTACATTTTGCAGGTGTGGAAAGAGAGACTGTTACATAACTTATAATGTAAAAAATCTATGAAGCACTGAGATAAGGAGAAAACAGAAGAGGATTAGATTAGAATATATGCATTTCAGGGTGAAAACAAAGGAAATAGGGATATACTGCTTGGTTTCAAATATTTATATCTTTGCTGGCTGAAAGTCCTCTTTCCTTTTTTCTCCCTCACTTTCCTAAGTTCACATATACCTCCAAGGTAAGTGAAATAAATCAGGCCTCCAGTGCTGTAACAGATTTGAAAAAGAGCTTGGATCAGACTAATAAAGGAAAAGGGTACTTCTGGAATATAGCAATACAAAAGAGGTTTTTATTCTCTTAAGCATGCTGAATGTTGAAGAGAAAGTAAATTATTCCAAAACCTAGATGCTCTTATTTATGGATCCACTATAGAAATGGAGACTGCAGAGAAACAGAACACAAGTCAATCCAAAATAATGTAGTTAAGCATCCTTCCCTTGATTATGAGAGATTGGAAAATTTTTCAGAAACTTTTCCTACTAATATACAACCAAAGCTCAATACATAGAAATAAAGTCAAACAACTTATAACATTATGTAAGAGTCAATTAAGTATTTCTCATCTTCTGCCACATAAACATACACATATATGTATATATATCCATATGAAATTTCCACACTAATACTGAAGATAGAATCTTTCAATAGTTTACTTTGTGGGTGCCTGGGTCGCTCAGTTGGTTAGGTATCTGACTTTGGCTCAGGTCATGATCTTGCGGTTCCTGGGTTCGGGCCTGCACTTGGACAGTCTGCTTTGGATGCTTTCTCTCTCTCCCCCTCTCTCTCTCTCTGTCTCTCTCTCTCTCTGCCCCTCCACCACATAAGCATGCACCATCTCTCTTTCTCAAAATAAATAAACTTTAAATAGTTTACTTTGTAAATCCAATGTCCTAAAAGTTAATGTGTATTTTTCTACAGTGTTTCAAATATTAATACATTATTACTATTTAAGGTCAATTCATTTCTTCCTAATTTGAAATAGAGATGATCCACAAATTACTTGCAAATGGATATTAACGGTAAGAAATGAGGTGTCTGGATACTAAAATTAGAGAAAGGCATTAATAATCTTAAACTTCTGAGTAGAAAAAAAATTAAAGAAAAAATTCATTTCATTTGAAAAAACTTTCATTAGCAAAAAAGATGAAAAACTAACTAGAATAGGGAAAGGATATTAATAAACCAAGGTTAAGAAAAACGATCCACAGAATAATACAAATAAGTGTCCCATGAACACATGAAAAAATGCACAGCTTTTCTATTAATTAAGAAAGTGCATGAGACACCATATTTTACACTACCAAGGCTGGCCGAAGATGGTCGCAAAGATGGGAGAGAAGAGTCTTCCCTTCCCAGAATCCAGGCCTGGCCTGTCAGGAGTTCAACAATCATTTGAAAGGAAAATGTGGCAACTGTAAAAAATATTAAAGTTGTTCATTACATGCGGCTTAAGAGGAATGTTTGCAATAGAAAAGCTTGTAGAAGTAGACCAATACATTTGACATTCACTGTAGGGAAAAAAAAAAAAGAAAAGAAAAAACTGAATTTCCATCAAAACAGATTTGTCAAAATACACTATGATATATCTTTACCCATACACACCCAATGGGTATTTCTTACTAGTGTGCTTTATGAAAAATGTTTTATTACTTTTTAAGAGGAAAAATCCAATTGCAGAAATGTATATATACATGTATAAAATGAACCCATTTTCATAAAGTAATAAAAAAATTACTATTTGCATAGACCAAACAGCCAAAAACATACATATACTGTGTTCTCATTTTATTTTGAATTTCAGACAGGACTTATTTTGTTTTAATGATAATTTCTGGCAACATGATATAAAGAGAATGTAACTCTTCATTCCTGAAATGTCTCTAGTATCTTTTAATAAAATTGGCTATTAGTATACTTGTATAAAACATCTTTGGGAAAAAAAAGTTATAGTAAGCCTCAAACCATGCTATAGTGACACAAAAAGACCATTTGAAGAAATGGGGATGCCATCATGATTTAAGGTATTCCCTTTAGTCAATGAAAAAAATGCCACATGGTTAGGTCATGATGACTACAACTGTGCCGTCATGGTGTTCAATACAGTCATAAGTCTTAGACACCATCATAGCATCATAGCTACACATTCCAGAAAAGAGGAATCATGGACACAGACAGAAAAAACTACATGGCAGCTGACCCATCCCCACAGCATTGGAGCCAGAAGTCACAACTGGGGATACTGTTTGAAACACTCATGGAGAATAAACTAGCAGTTGAAGATGTACAAACTATATAATTAAAATCAGACTGCCAAGTGGCTTTCCAAATGTGTACACCTGCCAACCTACCATGACCATGCTTTATCTTTCACTGGAATTCTGTCAGTTCACGTATGTTACATATGTGCACTGAATCTTTAGGGGTGACTATCCTATCTCTAGTGCTGTAAAAAGAAGTCAGTTACACATGCACTGATCCTCCTGAAATGTTCTAATAACAATCCAATGCTCTGCACACAGCAGTCTCCTGATGTCATGCCTGTTCTTCCAGCTTAGTGTTTCTCAATCTCACACATTGACATTTTGTACCAGATGACTCTTGTTGTGAGAACTGTCTGGTGCATTGTAACTGTTTATTATCATCCCTGGCTCTGCCTATCAGATGCCAATAGCATCACCTCCAAGTTGTGCCATCAGAAATATCTCTAGACATTACCAAATGTATCCCGGGGGACAAAGTATGCTAGGTTGATAACCAATACTCCAGAGAAATAAA
The DNA here is from genome assembly GCA_004023785.1 of Mungos mungo. Lineage (NCBI taxonomy): Eukaryota > Metazoa > Chordata > Mammalia > Carnivora > Herpestidae > Mungos > Mungos mungo. The sequence continues at coordinate 16,573 of PISW01008889.1, read as the reverse complement.
GTATATATGGAGTGACTGTGGCTCAGTCCATTAAGCGTTGGACTTTGGCTCAGGTCATGATCTCATGGTTCGTGGGTTCAAGCCCTGCATTGGGCTATGTGTTGACAGCTCAGAGCCTGAAGCCTGCTTTGGATTCTGTGTCTCCCTCTCTGTATGCCCTTTCCCCACTTTCACTCTGTCTCTCTCTCACACAAAAATAAGTAAACATTAAAAAAATTTAAAAAGAAAGAAAAATGTATATAAATTTGGGTAAAACCACTAATGGTTTCAAAAGAGGAGAAAAGGAAAGATATTGCAAAACAGCACAAAAAAAGATTAAAATAAATCTAGGTTGAAAGTTGTAAAAAGATGGATATCTAAGCTTCTAAAATGTGCATAAGCAGTTAGGATTGCTTTATTCTGAGTATGGCTAACATTAACAACTCAGGCAGCAACAGATGTTGGCAAGGATGCAAAGAAAGAGGATCTTTTTTGTACTGCTGGTGGGAATGTAAACTGGTGCAGCTACTCTGAAAAACAGTACAGAGGTTCCTCAAAAAATTAAAAATAGAACTACCCTACAACCCAGCTATTACACTTCTTGGTATTTATCCAGGGATACAAGTATGCTGTTTCAAAGGGACACATGCACCCCAATGCTTATAGCAGCACCATCAACAAAAGCCAACATATGGAAAGATCCCAAATGTCCACTGACAGATGAATGGATAAAGAAGATGTGGCTTATACATAGAATGGAGTATTACTTGGCAATGAAAAGGAATAAAAACTTGCCATTTGCAACTATGTGGATGGAACTAGAGGGTATTATGCTAAGTGAAATTAGAGAAAGACAAGTATCATATAACTTCACTTGTATGAGGACTTTAAGATTCAAAACAGACGATCATAAGGGAAGGGAAGCAAAAAGAATATAAAAACATGGAGGGAGAAAAACATAAGAGATTCTTAAATATAGAGAACAAACAGAGGGGGGTTGTTGCAGGGGGGATAGCCTAAATGGGTAAGGGGTATTTAGGAATCTACCCCTGAAACCATTGTTGCACTATATGCTAACTTGGATGTAAATTTAAAAATTAAATTAGAAAAATGAATGAATGAATGAATGTATAAAGTTTAACAAAAAAGAAACATATTCTGAGTTTTCTTAAGTGAATGTGTTGGTGAATATTCCTTCTTTTGATGACCAAACATTCCTTGTTTAGCAACCTATGTGCATGCTATGGACTAATGGAAAACACCTTGATTTTTTAAATCAAAGGCTATATGTTAATTCCAACACTTCAAACTCTTTAACCTTGAAGAAGTTACATCATCTCTCCACATCACTTACTAATGTGTATACTGGGGATAATAATAGTCACTCATGTGGATTATTACAAGGATTAAGAGATACAGGTAACACACCTAGCACAATGCCTATTATAAGGTAGGCAAAGTATTTTCATCCTTCCTCCTCACAGGACTTAACAGAAGATGGAATCCTCGGATGGCACTTTACATTTGTTCATGAAAAAAGGCAGACAGGGAGATGATCATATCCAAAAAAGAAAGACAGTGATCACAGAGGCAGGCAGAGAGATGGAAGATCAAGATTTGACTCCAGTTACCTCTTGAGGAGTAACAGAGTGGGATTCACTGCTTAATCATCTTTCTTTCTTTCTTGAGAGAGAGAATCCCAAGCACTGAGAGTGCAGAGCTCGCTTGATATGGGGCTCAAACTCCCAAACCATGAGATCATAACCTGAATCAAAATTAACAGTCAGACACTTAACCAATTGAGCCACCTAGGAACCCCTAACCATCTTTCTTTCATATTTTCACAAACCTTTTCATTCGTTCTTCAGAGATTTTTACGGTCCTGTTAAACTCACACTTAAAGGAGTTACCAGGGATCCTATACCATTATCTTTTCATGTAATACACATTAAGATGCTGACTGAAGTGTTGTGCCCAGGATCTAGGACTATTTTTTTGGTAAAATATACTTTAATTTTTAGAGAAATTTCAGATTCGCAGCAAAACTGAGCTTAAAGTACAGAGAGTTTCCATACATTCTTCCCCACACATGGGAACCGCCTTCCCCACCACCAGTATCATATCAACACCAAAACATATTCTAGGCATTAAGGGGCTCTAGGCTCAACTTGTATTGAGCACTGGGTGTTGTACGTAAGTGATGGATCACTAAATTCTGCTGAAACCAATATTACATTATAGTTAACTAACAGGAATTTAAGTAAAAATTTAGAAAACTATTCTAAGGGTTTTAACACACACACACACACACACACACACACACACACACACACACACACACTTTAGATCACAAAGAATAGTTTCACTGCCCTAAAAATTTCTCTGTGCTCTGCCCATTCACCATTCCTTTCCCCCAAACCCCTAGCAATCACTAATCTTTTCACTATCTCTGTAGTTTTTCTTTTTCCACAATGGTATATAGTTGAAATTTATAGTATAAGCCCTGGCTTTTTTCACTTAGTAATATGCATTTAAGGTTTCTCCATGTCTTTTCATGCCTTGATAGTTCATATTTTTAGTGCTGAGTAATATTCCTTTGTCTGGATGGACACAGTTTATTTATCCATTCACCTACTGAAGGACATCTTAATTGCTTTCAAGTTTGGCGATCATGAATAAAACTGCTATAAACATCTGTGTATACATTTTTGTGTGAACATACGCTTTCAGCTCATTTAAGGAAATATCAAGGAGTATAACTGCTGCATGGTGTAGTAAGGATATGTTTAGTTTTATAAGAAACTGCCAACCTTTCTTCCAAAGAGGCTGTACCATTTTATAATTCTATCAGCAAGGAATAAGTTTCTGTTGTTCCATATCCTGGCCAGCATGTGGTCTTGTTAATGTTGTGAATTCAGGCCATTCTAATAATGTGCACAGTAATATCACATTGTTTTAATTTTCAATTCCCTAAAAACATATGGTGTGAGACCTCTTTTCATAATCTTATTTGCTATCTGTATATCTTCTTTGGTGAGGTGTCTCTTCAGGTCTTTTGCTCATTTTTTAATGGTGTTGTTCATTTCCTTACTGATGAGTTTTAGAAGTTCTTTGTATATTTTGGGTAATAGTCCTTTGTCATATGGGGCCTGTGAAAATATTTTCTCCCTGTCTCTGTCTTGTGTTCTCGTTCTCTTGATGCTTTCACTTTTTCTACTTACTTTCCTACCAATCCATTCCATTCCAAATTTGTTTCCTAATTAATTGGAAATCCTTTTAAAATTTTTCCAGATATGTTTGCTTATTTCAGGCTTAGAGAACAATTGAAAAGCTAAAACCACTTCCTCTGTGGCCCTGGTATAAGAGAGAGAGGAGCGACTGGAAGCAGCAGCTAGCCTGCAGCAGTTATGAAATGAACAAGTAAGCCAGCTCTTGGGGACTGCAGAGGGGAAGAAAGAGGAGCCAGTGAGTGATCAAGAAATGAACCCAAGCTTGGGTCCTTAGTTCTGATAATGTATCACGTTGCATAAATCACTTCACTTGTAGGATTGTGTGTGTGTGTGTGTGTGTGTGTGTGTGCATGCGTGCACATGGACGCACAGGTGTAGGTGTTGTGTGTCTGTGTGTGTGAGCACACATCGTATTCATCGATGTTTGGCACTATCTACAAATGAGGTCATTCGTGTAGAAAGAGATGTACTGACAAATTGTATATTTAAAATACACATTAATTTTATAAGCCTTTTATTAACTATATTGGGAACTTTTATACAAAATCTTTCTCCCCAGCAGAAATACAATGGCTATTGAGCAGTCAAAGAAACTGCTATCAAAGAATGAAAAGCAAAAACACAAGCGAAAATCCTCCAAATAATTTATGACATGTTCTGAGATAATTTTCCTTTTAAATTCATCTTAGTTTATTGACAAATCAAAAAGTGTCTTCCTAAGGAAAGAGGCACATCAAGATATGAAATACAAAGTTAAAATTCAGAAGGAGGCATTTTAAAAATATGTATACAGAGGCACCTGGGTGGCTCAGTTGATTGAATGTCCGAATTCAGCTCAGGTCATGATCTCCTGGTCCGTGAGATCAAGCACCATGTTGGACTCTGTGCTGAGCCTGGAGCCTGCTTCTGCTTCTGTGTCTCCCTCTCTATCTGCCCCTCTGCCACTCATGCTCTCTCTCTCAAAAGTGAATAAATGTTAAAACAATAAATAAATAAAATATGTATACAGCTATTAATGGTTTTTTGTTTTTCTTAACTGTTAAGTCTAACTCCCCCTAAAACAGGAGGTGTTACAAGAGTAAGAATATGCCTAATTTAGCCTACTTTCAAATCACTGTAATTCCCAAGGATTCAGGCATTATGAAACTGATTATTATAGGTACTGATTATAATCAGCTGTACATGGCAATGGTCACGGAAGGAATACTAGATCTGAGGAAACCATGGAATAAGGAAAGACATTAATAAGGGTATGTTCTCACTGAGATGGATTTGGGGCTCTGAAAATAGACCTGAGGTCAAGTTTGGGGTCTGCTACTTATTAAACATAAAACCCTGGGCAAGTTATTCTACTTTATGTGCTTTAGTTTTTTTACTTGTAAACTGAAAATATCACCATCTAACTCATAGGTTGCTCTGATCATTAAATAACATTATGTATGTAAAATATTTGGCACAGTACGTGGCCCCAGCTGAATCTCCACAAACAGTAGGATTCAATATTATCAGTGATGTGTCAACTGTGTAATCAAACACTAATTAAAACAGCCACATCAGGGGTAACTGAGTGGCTCAGCCAGCTAAACATCTGACTACGCCTCAGGTCCTGATCTCGCTGTCTGTGTGTTTGAGCCCCACGTCTGGCTCTGTGCTAGCAGCGTGGAGCTTAGAGCCTGCTTTGGAATCTCTGTTTGTGCGTGTCTCTCTCTCTGCCACTAGCCCACTTGTGCTCTGTCTCTCAAAAATAAATAAATGTTTAAAAAATTGTTTTAAATAAAACAGCCACAACAAAAACAACACTGGCTAGAAGACAATTAGGAGGCTGCATCTTATTAAGTTTCACTTATAAGCTTACTAGAAAAGGCAAGAGTTTCTTTCAGGTTCCTCATGAATGACAAAAATGAGGTCATTTTGTCATTTCTCTTAAGTTTCCTTCTACTACTCAGAACCACTGACAGGAGCTTCAGCCACACTGATGTCAGCCAAAAATCATGTCTCACATCCATTCATTTAAAAGGTCTCTAGGAAAGACATCATTAGCATTTTTCAAAATAGTAAATGTCACTCCTGTGTAGAGCCATGATTTTAAACCTTTCTACTACACCACACAGCTTAGTGGTTTACATCTCCATCTGTCCCTGTGGTTTCACTATAACCATGACTGAGCTGAATGGAGGTATCAGAAAATCTACAAATATTTACTGAGTGCCGACTATATACTGGTTACGGTGCTAAGGATACAGTCATGAACAAAACGCACATACTCTTTACTCTTTGGGGAATTGATCACCTAGAACATTGTTCTCCAACTGTCTTTGTCATTCATTTTACACCATGACCTAGTAATAGTTATATGTTTATATATACATACAAATAGTGACATATATGACATAAAACAACATTCTCACACTCTGTTTTCTTTTCTAATCTAGTTGTATTTTTTTACATGCTGGTTGTGACGACTAAAATAATTTTTGAGACACTAATAGGTCACAACTCACCACTGGAAACACTGTAGCACAGCACTCCATGCCAGGCCTCTTCTCTGTTCTCTGCCCATTTGAGCAGTACAGTGTCAAAAGCCTCAACTAGTTCAATGTGAATACTCAACAAAAATGTACATATGCTCAACATTTTTCTCTGGAAAAAATAAAGTGAATAGTCTTCAATTTTTCTCAACCTATGATTTCCTATTACATATCACTTGTTCTTATGGAATGCAACCAAAACTAATAAAACCTAAAACTCTTATTTATTCCTGGAGGAAGAGAACAGCCAAACTTGGTGCCAAATCTCCTTGAAACCAGGGGACATCAAGCAATTCAGCCACACTTTTCATTTCTGCTCATTCTGAGGCATCCAGAATTGTCACAAAATAAACAGTTTCTATCACTTAAACTCTGTAAGATAACAACTTCCCAGAACAAAAGACAATAAAGCTTCACTAATACTGATCACATTTGTTTGGAATTTGGCATGAAAACTTAAACAATTTTCACCCACATTTACCACTTTGCCAGTCTAGGAAGAAAGAGACTGATGAGCAAATGAAGGGCAAAAAGAAGACTGTAAGAAAAATGTTTACTTTAATTAAGATTTAAAAAGTTCTATAGTTCTAGCATTGCATGCCGCACAATCATAACAGTGTGATAAATTCTCATTATAAATCACTTTTATCTATTAAGACAGGTCTGGCAGGACTTCTAGTTGGCAAAATAGTCAAACTTGTTCAAAATGCTATTTGTACTGTAATAAAGCTGCATTTACTTTAAAATGGACTGTGATTCAGACAGCATATTCAAAAATTTAATGCGTGCCTGAAGTTATTTTGTTAGTAAGGCTTTACAGTACTAAACACCTTAATCTTTAAGTGCTGTCCTCAGAGACGTCAACCTCTGATTTTTGTATTCAAAGCAGAATGCTCTAGTATTCTTAACATAAGAGTTGGAAAAAGTTTTATTTTCTTCCACTCAAAAGAAATGTATGCTATACAGAAGAAATACTACATATATATATTGCTTTATTTTTCTTAATCATGACTCCCATTAGGGCAACTCTAGAATTGCCTACTTGAATGTCCATTATATTGAATCTTAAATTATTGGTTCTTTCTAGCTCTAATGAGAATTCAATTTTCTAATAATTTCAAATGCTTGTGAATTTTTAAAAGTTCTATAGTCCTTAGTTTTGTATGACAAAACATGCCCTTTCCCAAAATGTCATGCTTACTAAGTGGAAATACTTCTAATACATTTTTTCACTGTATAGCATATGGTTAAAGAGGAATGGAGGAATAAAAGGGGATGAGAGAGAGACAAATTTACCCAAAATTATACTTCACACAGGCACTGAACAATGGTTCCCCACTCCAAGCTTATTTGTGCTAAGATGACAGAAATTTAAAATTAATGAATCCATAAAAGTGCAGTTTTTAGAAACCAAGATGGACATTAACCAGAAAAAAGGACTAACCGTTGAAGGACTTTTGCCTGTTTTTTAATAGAAATCATCACCCACTGCCTTTCAACACACAGTCTTCTCAGTAAGTAAGTCATGATATTTCCAAGTCAGACAGTGAGATTTTTATTTACAAACTCAGCTTAACCATAAAAGCCACCATAGTAACTTGTTAAGTGTATGTTTCCCAGTCTCACCACAGACCTATTGCACCAGAATCTCCAGAGAAGAATCTGAATTTTTGAAGTAACGGCAAATTCAGGTAGTTGGCTTTTTGCCTTTCCACCAGGCAGCACCCTACCAGGACTTCAACCAAAGCAGCCATACAGCCACTTACTGGCCACTCTAAAAAAGAATTGATGGCTTAAAGAAAGGGGCAGACTGGTAGCAGTAGCCATGAAAAAAATGTCTCTCTAGGCTTATATATTCAATCAATAAGATCAAAAGTCTAGAGAGTGAAATACAACACAAATCAATGGCTATGTTGTCTCTGTAGCATCATCTGGGGATTATCTGCATATTCCAAATCTTCACACCACCATGGGATTTAGAATTTAATAACCATCCAAAACATGGTACAAATCTCTAGATACATTTATATTCTTGGGTCCCTTCAATAATAAGTTTAGAATCAAGAAGGTTTAAAATAAAGACTAACAACTGTTTTCTATACAACATTCAGAGACAGATACCTACATCAAATGAAAGAACTGCCTTCGAAAGTTCCTCCTGCCATTTTCATTTTATTCTTACTTATTACAAATTGTAATCAAACAAATTTCATCTCTGAATTTAAACATTTTAAAATTAATATAGGAATACACATATCAGAGATGTTAGCCAAGAACTGATTCAGCAGCTGTGTGTTTAAGTAATAAGAGCAACTCAAATTCTGAATAGTAAATTCCTCTGAGGAAAACTTTTGATTTTTTTTCTCTCTTCCTTGAGCTCAATATCTCTCTTTTGGCACATTTCTGCTCATCATACAGTACTGTATACATTCATAGCACTTCATAAGTAATAGGAAAATAAAATGATGCCTGTAGACATAGGCCTGAAGGGATCAATTCTTAGGCATAATTCCAAAGGTTAACTTTAACCATGGGGAAATTATGCTAAATGCCCTCAAAATGTACTGCTGAAATATTTTTATTCTCAAAGCAAAATTTATAATCAAAATGTGGAATATAGTTGGTTATTCTAAATGGGTTAAGTGTGGCCCATGTCTAAATGACTGGAAACTAAAACATTAACCTCATATATTTATCTCCATATTATCTAGTATCTCTGAAGTTGTACCACATTTTGAATAAAAAATTAATCAATTCCCAGTTTCTTGTGATAATTGGGAGAAAAATATAGCATGGGTAATGCAAGAGAATAAGCCATCTAAAATTATCCTGAATTATTTTAATATTCATGTTTCCTTGGGTATTTTCTTTAGAATCTCATCAAATTACATTTTTATTAGGATAGTAATGAAGTTCATTATATTCTTTAAGTAAAAATACCTGACATTAGGGAAAAAGAATCCAATTTACATTCAAGTTCCAATTTTTTCAAGTAGTAGGCTAGGAATTTTTAAATGGCAGCAAACAACCAAACAGGCATGTAATCCATTAATGAGTCATTTCTTCTTCAGCATAATGAGTATAAAATGTCTTAACATTGAGCTGAAGATTGAGCAGATACCCTACAGCACTTGGCAAATGCAAGGTGTACACAGAGCTATGTAATTATACTTGGAAATCCATTATGCCTTCTTATGACTGGTGAGAACACAAGCTTCCCAACTCTTGCCACCACAACCAGTCCACCAAAGTCCAACTAACAATACTCACAACAACAATCGTAGAATAATTTACATTCCATGTGATGAGTAACTAATAAAATGAAATTAAAAGGCGGCAGTCTAAACTAAAATAAGAAAAGAAATTGAGAAATCTTGCAATGTTTATTATTATTTAGCAATAAAAGTCATAGGGAGAAGGGGAAGCAAATATGAAACCAAACAGCAACAAGAGCTAGACCACAACAGATAATGTTCAGCTTGCATAATCATTGTGTTTTAATTATTTGATGGTATCTCTCAATTATCTACTAATGACTAGATGTATCTTTTAATGAAGTATACACAACAAAGTTTGTTGAGACTAAGGTTATACTTTGGGAAACTATCCATGAAATACATACTGGCAGGTCACTTAAAAGTACTATGTAACCTTGGAAGAAAACTCAAGGTGCCTGTGCTTCCATTCCTGACCATCCATGCACTGGGTAGAGTGTTCTAGGATATAGCAGAAGAAAGGCCACCCAAGGGAAATGCTTAGCCTAAAAGAAATGTAGTGCATCCATCACCGTCTGACAGATGAAATGAAACAGGGTGCAAGAAAGGAAACCTATGGTTTGTATCACATTGGAGAGAAAAAAAATAGCTATTAAATCTGTGTGGTACAAAAAAGATGCCTACAGTATAAACTTTGAAAGTTTATGTATTGAAAACACTTTATTACATGTAGAGCTAACATGACTCATGGCCACCAAATGAAAGGGCATCACTGAAATCGTAATTTGCTATGGCATCTTCTATAAAAACATTTCCAGTATGCTAAAATATTTAATTTTTTGGTTGTTGAATAAAAGTCATAATTTTTAATTATGATATACCTTCCAAATTACTGCTATTTCACAAATATTTTGGGACATATGTGATAAGAATACATGTTGATTTTCTCCTTGGCAAACTTCCAGGTTTTTCCCCCCAGTAATTCCAGTAATTCCAGTCTCCATTATCAAAGCTACCAATTGCACCATCTCTCATGATTTACCTTTCTTGGATTTGGCTCCAATCTTCAGTTTTGATGGCCAAGCAATCTGCGTATTTGTTTCCTCCATGATCTGTAACAAAAATTAAGAGACAGAAATATTGATTCAATTAAGAGCTTGTATTTACAGTTAAGATTCTTCTAAAAAATTATTTTCAAGTCTTTAGCCCCATGTTGATAAAATGATCTCATCTTTAAATAATGCAAAAGAAAAACTTGGTGAAAAGAGAGATTCATTTTTGTAAGCCTTTAATCTATTAAAAATATTCAAGTATATTTTGTTACTCCCAGTGTTCCTCTCCGTGATGCTTCAGAATTTTAGCATAGAGACAACAAGACCAAAAGTACATGAACAAGTAACTGACCCCACTTGATGCCAGAACTGTCAGAGATGCTTGTGCTGAATAAAATTCCCTAACACCATCGCCAACAGATTGCAACACACCAAACATAATCCTTGTAATACAAAACTACGTGGGCTAGGCCATATTAAATGAAGATTTTTTTTCTGGGAAAAAAGTAATAACTTGTTCTGGGCACATTTGTATTTCATTAAAACTGATGAAAAACCTCTAAACACGACATTATGTCGTAAGGCTGCATTCCCGTCATCCTTCGCCTTGTGCAAAATAGCATCTCTGCCCCAGTTCTTTTCCACTTCCGTGCAGTTAACACAGGCCAGGGGGCCTTGGACCCAAGCGTGCTAAGGTGCAAGAACAAGTGAGGGAAACAACAACCACAGAGCAAAGGCAGTAGATGGCAATTAAGAAAGAAAAACCAAAAAATGTTCACACCTTGTTCTTTCATCACATGAATAAAACTAGATTAAGGTTTGCTTTTGCACTATGAATACAGAATTCACCAAAGAAATTGATAGGGCAAATAACTAAACAAGTTAATAGGCAAATAACAGCAATGAGCATATACTAATCACCTCAAATAGAGTAGAATAATACATACTTTTTAATATGGATTTAGAGTTAGTTAGCTAAACAGCTTAAAGGTGAAGACAATGAAACACAGTGCAATTAATAAAAAGTACCTTTATCCCCAGTATAGCCTATGTATTGGACATAAGGCTACATGGTTAACATGTTAACCTGCACCGTACTTCATTTAATCCCACTTTACACAGCATAAAAGAACTTTCAGCAGATGTTTCAAACTGGCAGCCCATAGACGCACTTTGTTTACCCATTGCAAAGTTTCTAAAACATGAGCCATCATTTTTAACTCTGGGAATTTCACATAGAAGTTCAGATTTCTGGTTCTCTGGAAAACATGACAGATTAGCACTCGGAGCCCACATGGCAACATTTGGCTGGCACTGAGGACCAGATGCCCTCTTCTGTCAGGCCCAGAGAAGCTCTGGGCTACACCCCACGACCCCCACAGGGTCTCTTATACTGAGGTCAAGAGTCACTTGCCATTATCATCATGTTTGTATTACTCACTTGCCATTTATCGTGGTGTTTGTACTGCTATTTTTCTCAGAGAAATATTTCTCTATATATGTGTATCTCTAGTAAAGGCTGAAAAACAAAAGTGAGGTCACACAGTTCTCACCAAGTCACTGTACTGGCCTGGCCCTAAAAGTAGGTGAACTTGTTATCCTGACCCTCTAAGACCTGGTCCTGCTTCCTCTCCCATCTCATGTTGTCCTTGTTAAATGTGTTTACTTGTCTTCATCATTAAATTGTAAACTCGAATCCATATTTCATAGTAAAATAAATACTATCCTCTTCAGTTTCCTCTGCTTCCCAGGAACATGCCCAGCAGGCTCCTCCTCTACAGGGCCTCTGTGTCCACATTCACTTGCCCTTTCCATTCCTATATGACCCCAATCAGGATTCTTCTTCCCATATCTCTGTGATTTCCCCCCTACCCCTTAATGCAGTCTGAAATTCTCCTATTTTCTATATTTATCTGTTTATAATCTGTCTCTGCAAAATAAAAGTAACCTCTCTATCCTGCACACAGCAAGCACAGGATATATTTGGGTAAACAAATCATCATAGCATGCTTATAAAGTAGACTTCTTTATTCCTCATACAGCTAGGAAGCAATAGAGTGGAGATAAAAATGCCAGGCTGCTTGCAAAGACTATATTTTAATGACCAAACCATACAGAACATAGGGTCTCTTTTTAAAACGTATATATGCTTTAATATTTGTGCATAGCAAGTGGCTTTAACATTCTACAATATTTAGCAAGAGCCTACCTAGGTGCCACAAGCGTCAGGACCCACAGCTATGAATAAGATACAATTCCTGGTGCCCACAAGCTTACAGTCCAGTCAGGGACACAGATAAAAAAGCCAACTGCTTAAAAGCAAACCAGATGCTGGCACAAGATCTGCTCACAAGGGCAGTTCACAGCCACTATCTTGAAAGGTCCAGTTAAAGGAGGTGGTTAATTAAAGTTTCCTAAAATATAATCTATAAAACTACTTAAGTCCTGAAGCCAAGTAAAAGTACACTTCTGAGTAAGTTCAACAGTCACTGAAGGAGGGCAGACAGCTCCAATTAGGAGAATTCTCATTGGTCACATTTTATCACCTATAGTTCCAGCTACTACACATATATACACCTTCAAAGTGACTAAAATTTGATTCAGAATTTTCCCCTAAGTTGCTTTATGTCAAAAACATAAAATGGAAAAATGAGACCTTACTATAATGCTGTTGGTGGGGACCATTATAATCTGCATATTTTTCTTTTTCTGAATTAAATAATTTGGCCATTTAATCCAGTAAATTATGTTGGGTGCCACAATTTTAATCCTATAAAATAGAAGCCTCCTTGTCAACATATGGTGACAAGACATAACTTTCTAAAATCTTAATCATTTGCAGAAGTTCATAGAAATCACCCTGCACATATATTATCTCTTTATTAAATATCAATAGATGCTCCATGATAGAAAATAATATGCCAGAGACAATATCCCCATAGTAAATAATCGCCATCAAGTCAAAATGCTCCTTTACACACATTCCCTCTAAGCCGCCCACCAGTCCAGAGTCTCCACAACCTACCCACCTCAACACTCTCTCTGAGGAGGAGAGAGACCATCCCAAGCTTAGTATTTATAACTCTAAAACCAGAGTTTCATCTTCCACACCACATGATCTCCAAAGTTCTTTGAACAGCAGTAAATATCAAACCTTTTAGAGAAAATAAAGTGCTAGTTATCAGAACCTAGCAGCTGTAGCTGAACTTCCCTCTATGAATAGAAAAAAAGTGACTCCATTGAATACCATGTGTGGCCAGTCAAGGCCACCTACACAGGTCATTCGCCAGGCAGCAGTCCCCAAGCAGAGCTCCAAATGGATGCCTTCTCAGACATCCCTTTATTTGTTCAGCATTGTGTATAATCTAGTCATTAAGAGAAGGAGTCAAATACCAGCTCTGTTAATTTCTAGCTATCATTTTGGGCAAATTACTTTTATCAGCCTTTTATCCTATATATTATTAGCACCTACTCACAAAGTTATTGTAAGGTTTTGATAAGAAAACATGTGGAAAACCTCAAACACAGAACACAGCCTGTAGTGGCTGTTAGATAATATTAACCTCTGTGTTCATTACATATTGATTACTTTTGGTCAGGCCCTGTCCTGGAAACTAGGGATATGCCAGCAAACAAGATGGTGCTTCCCTCCAGGAGCTCATGGCCTAACAAGGGAGAGGACAGGTTAACCCAACATTATGTACTGTGTGTCAAGTTTCAGAATGAGACAGGACAATATGAGAGTGTATAGAGGGGGTTCTAGGCCAGTCATGGGCAGTCAAGGAAAGTTATCCCAAGGAAATAACTATTAATGCTGTCACCTGAAGAAAAAGAAATGGCTAGCTAGAGAAAAGGTAGGAGAAAGAATCCCAGATAGAAGAGTACATGTAGAAAGGTCCAGAAGGAGGGAGAGCCAGTACTCTAGAGGATTTGAGGCTGATTCAGCGTGGCTGAGGTGCTTCAAGGCTCACTTCATAAATCCAGGACAGCAAATGTGTCTCATGTCTTCTCCACTCTCCTATGTATGTGCACATGGACATGCTCATATAGACTTGAAGAACATGACACAAATCAAAGCCATCCAGGACCTATGCTTGGCTTTCACTCACTACTCTAAGAACCAGGAAAGTAACTACAAATAGGAAGAGGCCATACCTATTTCACTTTAATAAAGTCAAAATTCCCCTTAGGAAGTTATCAATGATGCTTTTTAAACTATCACCTCCAATGACTCCAAGTCAATTCCTACAGCACAGACACTGCACACTAATAGGTGGTTTTTAGCCTCAGCCAGTTATGGAGCAGTAGAGTGTGAAAGAGCCTATAATTAGGGTGGGGAGGAAGAACAGTTCTCCAGTGGGTGTGTAGGTGAAGGACAGTCCAGGAAGGCCAGGACTGAATCTGGATTACCTGAGCAGGGGCTGAACCATAAGCCCTGCTTATGGGATGAGGACATAGACTATGGGATGCAGAGGCAGAAATTAGGGCACTAAGCAAGTGAGAGGCTCTGTGTCCAGCAAGCTATTTTAAAAAAAGATGTCCTAAATGGGCATCAAGACAAATAGGAAGGTAAATCAAGGGACCTGGAAAAGGAGAGGTCCATAAACTGTGGCTGAAATCAAAGAAGCCACAACCTCTGAGAAAAAAATGACTCTCTTATGTCTAAAAAAACAAAAAGTGACTTCCAGCTAGCTTTTTAAAAAAAATCTTATTATGGCCCTGTTTCTACCTTCACAAAACCAAAGAACACACTACTAATTTTGAATCATTTTCTAAACACATTAAATCACACTTAATATTTTAAAGACATATTAACTCATTATTCTGGATGATGTACATTAATAAAGCAGCTAAAGGAGATTAGAGGGAAAGCTGGGATTTCTCCTAGAAGAAAAAAATAGGGGGGAGGACTATAAAGCTTACAGAGGAGTTACATATATTTCTAAAAAGATGTTCCAGGGCTTCCAGACAACCCTGACCTAAGTACTTACTTTCCATTTCAAAGAGGCCATGTCTTTGCCTTGAATAAGAGCTTCAGTATAGATACAAGTTATATAAATGTCACTGACTAGACTGGGTTGTTGGCCAGAAGTTCCTGTGGCATCTAAACGGTCGGCACACTGAGATAGGAGATAATCAGAGACAAACTATCCCAGAAGCTCTTACCATCTTCACAAAATCCAGATAGGCTTAAAAAAAAAAAAAACTTAAGTATTAAAGTGATGTTTTTTAAAAAATCACAGAAATGGGACCACAAAAGCAGATAATCTTAAATATCTCCTAATGGATAAAAACACTGACACCTTTTCAAAAGAACACTATACACTTCCCACAATTCAATTAATTTCTACAAGGAAATCACTTTCCAGAAACCCATGTCAAGCCCTAATTCTTAAGCAAGTCAGGATATTGTCCAAAATGTTCAATTTGCTTTAAGGAATAATTCAATTAACTGCTAACTCTGACCAACCTCTCTTCAAACAACTAAGATGTGTGAAATTTGAACTGAAAGTTGGGAAACACACTTAAAATGGTTAATGCTTCCTTGCAGAGCAAGGACTCCATGCATTATGATGTCAGTTAAGCAAATGCCTTGGTGTGCAAACCACAAAACCTCCAACAAGAAAATGATTATCTTCTGTCTCAGGGAGAAAAATCCTGAAATGAGTTCCAGCTAGTTTTTTTTGTTTTTGTTTTTAATATCATTGCCCTGGTTTCTACCTTTGTAAAAATCAAAGCTCAAATATTTACTGAATCATTTTAAGTAAACACTAAATGACACCTTAAATATTAATTATTCTAAGTCATAATTCTGGATGCTGTATGTTTAAGCCAATTCAAATATGTCAATTTCAAATTCAGGATGCCTCCACTCTCAAGAGAATATCTTCTCAATTCTACCAATTTCAGCTAGGTTTCTTTAGTTATTTTCAGGAATTCTATATGTCATGAGAAAAGAGGAGATTTTAGAGGAGCTTATCTAAAGATACAATTTTTTGAAAAATATTTTATGTTGTTAAACTTGCTATACTATACTCACTACTAACAGAGGATTTATAATGGAAATGTAACAATTCATATGCTAATTTCAGATCTGATGAACAGAAATATTTACAGTAACAAAAGTATTTGACCCAGAGGTGCGTGTGGGTCAGTTGGTTAAGCATCTGACTTCAGCTCAGGTCATGATCTCATAGTTCATGAGATTGAGCAGGCTCCTCACTGAGAGCATGGAGCCTGCTTGGGATTCTCTGTTTCCCTCTCTTTCTGCCCCTCCCCTGCTCATATGTGCTCTCTCTTTCTCTCAAATAAATAAATAAACTTTAAAATATTCCTATTCCTCCTATTCCGCTATGAACATTGGGGTACATGAGGAATAGGAGCACATGTACCCCAATGTTCATAGCGGCACTTTCTACAATAGCCAAATCATGGAAAGAACCTAAATGTCCATCACCTGATGAATGGATCAAGAAGATGTGGTATATATATACAATGGAGTACTATATGGCAATGAGAAAGAATGATATATGGCCATTTGTAGGAAAGTGGATGGACCTTGAGGGTGT
>PISW01008888.1:0-67851 GCA_004023785.1 Mungos mungo | reverse complement strand
GCCGCCCGGCGTCCTCCCCCGTCACTGCAGCTCCGCGGTGCCGCCCGGCGTCCTCCCCCGTCACTGCAGCTCCGCGGTGCCGCCCGGCGTCCTCCCCCGTCACTGCAGCTCCGCGGTGCCGCCCGGCGTCCTCCCCCGTCACTGCAGCTCCGCGGTGCCGCCCGGCGTCCTCCCCCGTCACTGCAGCTCCGCGGTGCCGTCCGGCGTCCTCCCCCGTCACTGCAGCTCCGCGGTGCCGCCCGGCGTCCTCCCCCGTCACTGCAGCTCCGCGGTACCGCCCGGCGTCCTCCCCTGTCACTGCAGCTTCGCGGGCGCTCTCCGGGCAGCGCTCGGGTCAGAGCAGTCAGCTTGTGTGTGTCTGGGGATGTCTTCATGTCTCCTTCACGCCTGGAGGACAGTTTTGCCGGGCATGGGACTCAGGGGACAGTGGTTCCCTGTCAGCCTTCGCCTGTCCCGGCCCGCCGCCACGCAGCCTCCGAGCAGAACGCCCGAGGCTCCCTCGCAGGCAGGCAGCTGCGCCCCCATCGCGGCTCCCCCTTCGTCCTCGGTTCTCAGCAGTGTGTTTGTAACGCGTCCTGTTCCGGATCTGTGAGTGTCTCCTTCCTGGAGTTTCGTGAGCTTTTAGACATTCGTAGTCCTGTCTGTGATCAAGTTAAGTGTGAGTGTGACCCCATTCAGATCATTTCTCTGTCCCCCTTTCTCTCCTTCCCTCTTCTGAGCCACAGTGTGCGTGGCTGTCACTTGATGGACCCCACAGACCCCAGAGGCTCCGTCCACTCTCCTTCAGTCCTTTTTCCTTGTGTTCCTTGCACTCGGTAATGTCCGTTGTCCCGTTTTGTCTGCAGATTCCCCCTCTGACCATCAGACCCACCTTTGCACCCCTGGGATAAACGCTGTAGGGTTCACTCCCAGGGTGGTTTTGGTTTCCCTCGAGGGTTCCTGGCTCTTCATTGACATTTGCATTTTGTTCCTGTAGCATTTTCTGGACTTTCTTCACGACTTTCTGTCGTCCCTGGAGCACACTTAGGACTTGCTTTAAAGTCTTTGTCCAGTAGAGCGACCACCTAGTACGTCTCACGGATGGTTTTGTCGGGTTATTTTCTCCCCTTGGATCTCCATCCTTTCCTATAACTTTTCACGCCTTGTGATTTTTTTTTTTTGGACATTGGGAATTTGAATCTGGAAACCTGAGAGCTCTGAAGCTCAGGTGCTGCACTGCGCCAGGTGTGCTGACCTCGTTTCCTGCTTTTGTTCTGGCTGTTGTAGGCCGTCCCTGTGCTGGAGACCAGACTCAGGAGTAAGCTGAAGGCCTTCTCAGATCTTTGGGCCGGGACCTTTCCCTGAGCAAGTGCAGGCAATTTTTAAATTCCCTTGGATGTGAGGTTGCTTTTGAATGTCCTAGTCTTTAATGTCTGGATGGAGAAGGAATAAAAACGGAGGGGGAAAGAGGACTGACTCCTTAAATCCCCCAGAAGTCACCTGGCGGAAGGGAGAAGGGTTACGACATTGGGGTGGGAGTGTGGTCACAGTGGGCTCCACCTCTGTGTCTGCACCCCCCTGACCAGAGGCACAGCCGGCAGTGGGAGCACGGATCCTCGGTCCTTCCGCTCACCCGGCTTCTGCCGGGCTGTGTGCCAGCCGCCTCAGGAGCGTGTGGCGGGCGGGGCCCGGCCTGGGAAGCTGCTCCTGTGCTCAGAGCTCAAGGGACCGAGACTAACTTCAGTTTACCGCCTTGCCGGCCCGTGCGGATTCCACAGTCCAAGTAGTTACTCAGCTTCTGCCAGTGCGGTTGTCTGGGTGGAGGGGCGGGTCCGCAGGCTCCGTCCTCTCCCTGCTCCCCAGAGTCCAGACAGACGGGTCCCCGTGTTCCGTCCTCTCCCTCCTCCCCAGAGTCCCGCACAGATGGGTCCCCGTGCTCTGTCCTCTCCCTCCTCCCCAGACTCCCGCACAGACAGGTCCCCGTGCTCCGTCCTCTCCCTCCTCCCCAGAGTCCCACATAGACGGGTCCCTGCGCTCCATCCTCTCCCTCCTCCCCAGAGTCCAGACAGACGGGTCCCCACCCTGTCCTCTCTCTCCTCCCCAGAGTCCCGCACAGATGGGTCCCCACGCTCCGTCCTCTCCCTCCTCCCCAGAGTCCCGCACAGACGGGTCCCCGTGCTCCGTCCTCTCCCTGCTCCCCAGAGTCCGCACAGATGGGTCCCCATGCTCCGTCCTCTCCCTCCTCCCCAGAGTCCAGACAGACGGGTCCCCGTGCTCCATCCTCTCCCTCCTCCCCAGAGTCCCGCACAGACGGGTCTCCATGCTCCGTCCTCTCCCTCCTCCCCAGAGTCCGCACAGACGGGTCCCCATGCTCCGTCCTCTCCCTCCTCCCCAGAGTCCCACACAGATGGTCCCCGTGCTCCATTCTCTCCCTCCTCCCCAGCGTCCCGCACAGCTTTTTGTGTCGTTTTCACAGTGCCATGTTGTGCTTTTTTCCTAGTGCCAGAGATTGTGAGGGAGACCCAGGACCTCATAGAACAGGGGGCGCTCCTGCAGGCCCACCGGAAGCTGATGGACCTGGAGTGCTCCCGGGACGGGCTGATGTACGAGCAGTACCGCATAGACAGTGGGAACACTCGCGACATGACCCTCATCCACGGCTACTTCGGGAGCACGCAGGGGCTCTCTGATGAGCTGGCCAAGCAGCTGTGGATGGTGCTGCAGAGGTCACTGGTCACTGTTCGCCGTGACCCCACCTTGCTGGTCTCAGTTGTTAGAATTATCGAAAGAGAAGAAAAAATCGACAGACGCATACTTGACCGAAAAAAGCAAACTAGCTTTGTTCCCCCTGGGAGGCCCAAGAATTGGAAGGAGAAGATGTTTACCATCTTGGACAGAACCGTGACCACTAGAATTGAGGGCACGCAGGCAGACACCAGGGAGTCGGACAAGATGTGGCTCGTCCGCCACCTGGAGATCATAAGGAAGTACGTCCTGGATGACCTCATTGTTGCCAAAAACCTGGTGGCTCAGTGCTTCCCCCCTCATTACGAGATCTTCAAAACCCTCCTGAACATGTACCACCAGGCCCTGAGCACGCGGATGCAGGAGCTCGCGTCCGAGGACCTGGAAGCCAACGAGATCGTGAGCCTGCTGACATGGGTCCTGAACACCTACACCAGGTAACCCCGGATGCCCCTTGCTTCTCTCTCACAGAGTTGAGCTGTGCTGCTCGGGCGTGTGCTCGGACCCCCCGACTGTCTTGTCTGCTGCTGCGAGCCTCCTCCCTGGCCTGTCTGTGGGCTTCACCCTGAGATCAGGGCCCCGCCTCTGGCGGTGCCAATGCCCCTGTGTTTAGGGGGTGCCTCCGCCCTTGACGCCCAGGCTCTTCCGTGATCCTGAGCCCGCCGTGCACAAGCACCCTCCTTGTGGCAGCACCTCGGTGTGTGACGTCCCCACTCCGGACAGGGGTGGATGTGTGGGCGGGAGGCTCCGGGATCTGCAGTCACGTAGCCAGTAAGGAGGCTCCGACTCTGGCCTCCTGGCCTCCAGGCCCCCGTTTGGTCTCTTCTCACCAGCACCTGGGCAAAGTCCATGCTTTTTGCGTTGCTGCCTTGGGGTTTTGTCACTTCACAAAAGGAACGTGAGCCATTCTGTGCTCGATTAGTTCGAGGGAGGGTTTGAGAGTTGAGGCATCGGTGAGGTCATCTGAAATTCTGTAAGAAGAGCTGAGGAGAAGGCGCATTTTGACTGCAGGTTTTCTGAAAAGAGAACAGTCGAGGTGCCGTATTAGAATTATTTCTAGCCTGTCTTACTGCTCATGTGCAGAGACCAACTAAACCTCTTGGTTTAGCCATAGGGTTTGGGCTGTTTGTACGCTGGTAACTGGTCATAGTGGAGAGTGCACACCCTGGAACGTAAAGAAATCGGAGAAACTCTGTCCCATCCACAGATGAGGGTGGTCACTACGTGTGGCATGCTCGCAGTGTCCCTGTGCCAGGCCTGGGCCTGCTGGCTCCTGGGCGCCGCCCTCACCCAGCCCAGGAGTCCAGAGGGACCACCACTGCCTCAGCCTGTAGCTTTTTCTGAACAGGCCAGCATGTCACAGTTCCCCAGTGAGGAAGGCACTGTCATGGTCATCTTCGTTATGTGCATGAGGAACTGAGGCACGGGGGCGTGGGCCCAGCGTCCACGCGGCCAGCGGGCGGGGAGCGGAGCAGAATCCAGGCCGGGCTCGCCACCGCTGCAGGCGCCAGGCCGCGGGTGTGCGCCCGTCTGGGCCCGCGTCGCGGCTCGCTGGCCGTTACTCGCCAGTGAGACTTGTGTGAGAAACTGAACTGCTTTCATACTAGGAACCCTTCACACGGACTTAAGATTCTGGGGTGAAAATCTAAGTTGAACGATAGTTTTTTAATATTCTGAAGGATATTCTGAATATTCTGAAGTTCGCTCAGGAAGACCTTGATCTCTCAGAGAGCAGACTAGCTGTTAGCACTTGGCGTTTTCGTTGTAAACACATATGTAGGGAACACGGCCTAAGGCGTGTGCGTTTTCTGAACATTTAACCCTTGGACTTTTGAGAAACCTGCCACCCATAGATACTTTTTCTGGAGCCCGGTTCACGTGCCTGTCCTCCGAAGCCCAGCTGCCTGGACATACGGTCGCTTCCCGCCCCCGCTGGGGTGTGAGGACTGGCACCGCCGACTTCGGGCCTCGTTCCCCAGCTACTGTGCTTGCGTGTCGCGCCCTTGTTTGATGGGACCCGGCCACCGAGCACCTTGTATTTGCCGGGCCCCGGCCTTCCCCGCGGGGAAGACCTCCCCTCACAGGGTTTCTTTCCCGAGTGACGTGGGTGCCGCGGGCCGAGGCGAGGGAGCGAGCCGCCTCGCGTGGCCCCTCTCAGTGCGCGCTGTCCCCGAGCCCCGCCTCCTCTCCCCCGTGCGGCACTGAGCGTCACAGGACATGGCGGCCGTGCCCGAGCGTCTTCTGTCTTCCTAGTAATCATTCTTCCTCATGCCCGGTTTTGCCACAGTGCGGAGATGATGGGGAACGCAGAGCTGGTCCCGGAAGTGGATGTCGGCACCCTGAAGCCTTTGCTTTCTCCAGACGTGGTCTCCGAGCTGCTTGACACGTACATGTCTACTCTCACTGTGAGTGGGGTGGGGCGTGTCCCGCACGCGGACGGCCGCGTGGTCCCGAGCCGGGCTGTGTCCCTCAGGCGGATGGCCCGTGGTCCCGAGCCGGGCCCTGTCCCGCACGCAGATGGCCCGTGGTCCCGAGCCGGGCCGTCACCCATACGGGGGGAGCACGTGGACACGGAGAACAGAGACTCCTGGGGTCCTGAGTTTGGTTTCTGCAGCTGCACCACCAAAGAGAGGCCATTTGCCTTGTCTCAGAGGGATCTGTTCTCTTCCTTTCTCTGTGGTGCTGAACTTCTTTAGTCGAACATAATTGCCTGGCTGCGGAAAGCACTAGAAACAGACAAGAAAGACTGGCTGAAAGAGACAGAGCCCGAAGCCGACCAGGACGGGTACTACCAGACGACGCTCCCTGCCATCGTCTTCCAGGTTCCGTTGCGCGTCCGAGGCTCCTCCCTGCTTGTTCTTAGCCTCTGTGGGTTTCACAAATCAGCGGAAAGTGCCTCCTTTCCTAGTGAAGACAGAGGGAGCCCCGCCTCGTGTCAGGCCCTTCTCTGAAGCAGAAACTGAGGGCCATCTGTGCCAAGCAGTTTTGCCCACAGTTGCTTTAGTCTCCGTAGGGTGTTTGTATTTGAACTAGAACCTAATTACATGTTATTTGCATGTGATGCTCAAATATGAGTTTGCTTTTTGATGTTTCCTTATGTTGTAAACGTCCGAGATTTGTCTTCATAAATGGCGCCTAACTGAACATCACCCGATGGATTTGGGAAGGAGTCCTTTATATTTGAGCCCTAGTCACACCTTCTTGTGGCTAATGTACTCTTTGATGCCTGGCACCTGCTGGTGTCCTCCAGCCTCTTTTCCGTCCTTTCCTTCTGGCCGGTGGGCGTTTCTTCCTCGAGGAGGCTTTCTGGCAGGACGAGGGCTGACCCGTGTTCTGATACTTGTGTGGGGCCGTGTCCGTGGCGTGTGCTCGGGCGCCAGCTGGGCACAGTGAGAGCGGTGTGGGCATCTCTCTCTGGATGACCCTGTCAGTCAGCATCACACGGGGCCTCACCCTTTCCTTTGTTTTGGAGACTGGTGTCATGACAGACCACGTGTGCCATGGGCCTGGGGTGAACTTGGCCATCTGGCCTTTCTCCATCTCTCCGCATCGGCCTCCCCTCAGTCCAGTGTATACCCTCCTTTGTAAGGAATCCACATCGCAGATGAGCCCGACCCTGGCACCCGTGGGGCCCTGCCACTCCCGGCCTCCTTAGGCCCCCTCTCCCTGTGGGCTTGGGGGGCAGGTGCGCTTCCCTGTTTGCGGGTAAAGAGGAAGTGCTTCTCTTGGTTTTTTACCCAGTGAGAAGGTTGGTCGTTTGACTAACTTCGTTATTTTTCAGGTGCTTTCATTTTCCCCCTGAATATGGATTGTAACTATCAGTTGGCAGATAGGGGTTTTATGTAAGAGGAAACTCCTGTGAGTTTATATGACAATGTAAGTTCTCCAATTTTCAGATGTTCGAACAGAATCTCCAAGTTGCTGCTCAGATAAGTGAAGATCTGAAAACAAAGGTACTAGTTCTGTGTCTTCAGCAAATGAATTCTTTCCTGAGCAGGTAGGTATTTTTCCAGCGTGCTGATGTAGAAAGTGTATGTTTTCGAAACTTAAAAGCAGAATTTTGATCTTAATATGCCTGATAATTAAAAAATACTTGAAGCCTGGATTTGCTGAGCTGACCTTTGTTGTCTTCAAACAAGCGTTTTCTTCCTTGGCGATGGACCGGGCCATTTTCCCGAGAGCCCGGATGGGCCTGCTGTGCTGCCCTGGGCAGGGCGGTCGGGGCCGCCGTCGCGGAGAGCCTCCTCCAGACGCGTCCTTTCTGTTGTCTGAACTGCCTGGAGCCCGGGAGTGGGGGACTCCTTCGGGGGTAGCTCCACATTCCATCACTGGGAGGTGGCCCTCTGAGGCGGCTCGGGCTGTGTCTCCGTCACCTCCCTCCCTCTGCACTGTTTACAAAGAAGATTTTCAAGCCTATACAGAAGTAGGAAGAAAAGTGTAAAAACTTTGACCTGTCATCCATCTTTAAGAGCTTTCCCTTTAAAGCCCCGAGCACCGCATCGGTACCCCCCCAAGTACTTTAAAACAAATCCCAGACGTCCAGGCACCTCATTCCCTGCACTCTTACCCTCACTGCAGGGCCATCAACCCACATACACATGAGCAGTCCTCCCTTGGGATCATCTGGTGCCAAGTTTGTATTGGGGTCCCCCCACCCCACTGGTTCCAGAGACACCTCTTTGTAGTTACGTTTCAGACAGAGCAGCGGCAGGGTCTGCATCGTGAGCCATCTTTTGGGCTCCTGGTCTCGGTTCCACAAGTGTGGCCTCGCCCCTCTTCCAGCCACTGGCCTGATGATCTCACGGCGCCTAACCCTCACTGCCGTGCGCCCGCCAACCATGTGCCAGCTCTAAAGGCTGTGGGATTCCTCTTCACTGTCTTACCGTTTGGCCGGAAGCCCACATAGGCGGCGCGTGCACCTGGAGATGCATGTCCCTCTGCCCTGCTCCAGCGGCGCAGGCGCCGACAGCCAGGCCCCTCGCTGAAAGTCCCCGTTAGTCACTCACCTGGGCGTCATTGCCGTATGTGGTGGTTCTGTTACCAGAAAGAGGAAGTTTTCCTCATTGGCCTCGGAAGTTTGATTACCTGAACTGCATGTCAGATAGAAAGCTAGAATAAATGCTTAATTATTTCTCTGTAATTGCCCATTTTCATTTTTCTCCTTTCTTGAGATCTTTTATTTTTTTAAATGTTTTTATTTATTATTGAGACAGAAACACAGTGAGTGGAGGAGGGGCAGAGAGAGAGGGAGACACAGAATCAGAAGCAGGCTCCAGGCTCTGAGCTGTCAGCACAGAGCCCGACGTGGGGCTCGAACCCACGAACCGTGAGATCATGACCTGAGCCAAAGTCAGCCGTTTAACCGACTGAGCCACCCAGGCGCCCCTCTTAAGATCTTTTAAACGTACACGCAGTGTGTTGTGTATTCTGCTCGTGTGTGTGTTTGGGAATCTCTGTAACAGAGTCAGAAGTAAAGTGTGTAGTGATCTGACTTGTTTTCTTGACCTCAAATGAGTTGAGTAATTTATTGATTTTTCTTTAGAAAGTGAAATTTTATCTAATATTTGATAATGTTCCCAACACTATTGTATGAATTTCTAGACAAATTATGTGTTAGATGAAATAATAATTTCCTAGTTACTCAGAAATCTTCCAAAATACTTGTATACTCAGAATACTGAACGATATTTTAAAGCCTGATAGAAGATTTATTGTCAAGAATCCGTTTAAAATCACCAGCTTCCCTGATCTTATAGATCACCCAAAGATTTTACATTTAAAGACTGACCTGGTCAGATGTCAGCGACGCTAGATGTATCCAGCAGGTGCGCTGCGCTCGGCTGACGTTTGCCGGGGGCTGTGTGTCGACAGGTACAAGGACGAAACGCAGTCGTACAAAGAGGAGCACCTGCGGGACCGGCAGCACCCGCACTGCTACGTGCAGTACATGATCGCCATCATCAACAACTGCCAGACCTTTAAGTGAGTGAGCGCGGGGCAGGGCGGCCGCACGCCGCGGGGAGGGCGAGGGCGGAGGTGCCCGCCGCCTCACCGGGCCTCACTGCTTCCTCGTAGAGAATCCATAGTCAGCTTAAAGAGGAAGTACCTGAAAAACGACACGGAAGCAGGCGTGTCTCTGAGCCAGCCGAGCATGGACGGGGTCCTGGACGCCATCGCGAAGGAGGGCTGCGGCAGCCTGCTGGAGGAGGTCTTCCTGGACCTGGAGGTGGGGCCTTCTCTGCCACTTCGTTTCTAGGCTGAGAACGGGGCTTCCGTCCCGTGAGCCCTTGTCCCCCTGTGTGCCCGTGCGGAGCTGGCAGTCCATCTCACCCGCTCCCTGCTGGAGGGCTCTCCCCTCTCAGAGGCCCGGGCGCGGGGCCCTCCCGATGTACAGCGGAGCGGAGGCTCCCGAGGACCGGTCAGCCTCGTCTGCTTAGCGGATGACACAGTGGAAACGAGTGCAGAAGGAAGGCTGATCACGCTCATTGGCGAGGTCTCGACACCAGAGCCAAACTGAGAGTATGCGCACGCCGACACACGTCACAGAGGCCAGTGTCAGTTTTGAATGAAAGTACAGAACAAAGCCATTGACAAAACGCGTTTCACACCACATCTGAGGCATAGTACACCCAGAGCAGCAAGTAAGGTTTGTTTCAGAAACACAGAGATGGGTTAGTATTATCCAGCTGTACTAGCAGAAACTAGAATATATTGAAAAAATAAAACTGTGGTCATCTTGGGTCCTGCTGAGAAAGAAGTAGCTGGAAAGGAGCTTTTGGGCTGATTGGTGGGATCATTTTGTGATAGAACTTTCTTGGAAATGGTTAGAAAACAGATGGAATGTACACATTTGAAATTATTTCAAAATAAAATAACAGCTATAAGAGAAAAGTAAAGATGATTAACCATTTCATAGAAAAGGGATTGCAGATGTTGTAAATATGAAACAAAATCCCTGATCTCCCTGTTTTTCTAAGATACGCAAATTCAAACTGAGCGTTCCCTGCTGCTTAGCGGGCTGGCAGGGGTCAAACACGGCAGTGCCCGGCTGTGTTGCCGCCGGCCTGGGGACAGACGTGCCCTCTGCTGTGCTGTAGACGGCAGTTTCTGGAAGGTCACTGGCGCTTCAGTGTGCACCTCGCGGACTGAGCTCCCCTCGGGCTTTCACCTGCGGAAACACACTAGTTGCAGCCTTCTTCGAAATTGCTAAGTGTGCAAAATTGTGAGTGTCTGTCGGGGTGTGTGTGTCAATAAGTTGCAGAGGATCCGAGTAATAAATACACGTGAGCACTGAAGGGGTCCTGTGCCCTGACAGGCACGCGTGGTCGCGGGCGGTGTCCGTCCCCCACGGTCACGGTGCGCGTTCGCGGATCGCGTGCCGCTCAGGTTTCCCGTGAGTGTGTGCTGCCGCCACAGAATGTCACCGAGGCTCTGCAAGCCTCCCGATACACGTGACTCGACGACAGTGTGCAAGTGACGTTTTCTGTGTTCTTTTCAGCAACATCTCAGTGAGCTGATGACAAGGAAGTGGCTGTTAGGGTCCAATGCCGTGGACACTATTTGTGTTACTGTGGAAGATTATTTCAATGACTTTGCCAAAATTAAAAAGCCGTACAAAAAGGTAAGCGTGTGGGCAGAGCCACTTGGTGTGTGCTCCCCTGCAGGCTGGAGCCCACCTGGCATCTTGTGTGGAACTCGGTCCGGTTCGCTCTTCCGTGACGGCACGTCCACAGTGGTCTTGCCACCCTGCCGCAGGCAGGCCACGTCGGTGTCTGAAGAGAAGCCGCGGGAGGTGACGGGGTTTCTGTTCATTTAGCCGTACCGCCTCCCCTGGAGCCCAGGCAGGGAGGGTGGCGGCGGGGGCTGATGAGCAGCCGTTCCGTCTCCGGATCCCTGTCCGGGGCTCAGGCTGCCCGCCTGCCTCCACCCGGCCCAGGCCCCAGGGCTCGTCTCGGTGCGGCCGGTCCCACGAGGAGCCGGGGGCCTGGCGCAGACGGGAGAGCGCAGAGCCGTGAGCCCAGAGCCCCCAAGTCCCTCGGCCTCGGCCGTCTGCACGAAGTCCTCCCGCGGGGCCTGGCCGTCTCCTCGCTCCCTGTTCGGGGTCTTCCCAGGGCCTCGGCCAGTATTGGCGCTCGTTGCTGTAAAAGGTGAAAAAGCGGTACATTCTAAGAAGACTGTTTCTGGCTTATGGAAGTGGTTTTGATACACTGACCTCACGTTGAGACATTGAGGTCGTTGAGACGTTGAGTGTTTCTAGGGTTTGTCTCTGGACCCTTCCGGACCTGTGTGTACGGAGTTGTGTCATTCTAACAGTGACACTGTTTTCATTTCTGTCCTCACATCGTCACGTCTTGTCCTGCCGTGTTGACTGGTACCCAGTAGAGCCCCTGTGTAAGGCCTAATTTTAAAGAGAATTCTCGTGCCTCTGCCGCTAACAGTGATAGCAGTCGGGAGACGCGGCGGTCAGAGCCGCCGACTGACCGGCCCCCTCGCCCGCCAGGGAGCCCCGGGCCGGTCGGAGGTCGGTGTGCAGCCCTCTTGGCCGTTGCTTGCACGGTTCTTGGTTCCACTGCTGACTTCCGTAAACACCGGGGACATTGACGTCATCCCGGGTGTCTGAGGAGCGCTGTGGGCAGGCCTCCAGATGGGAGCTGGGGCTTGTCCCGTCGGCTCTTCCTCGGTGGCTTGCCGGTGCGTGTGTCACGTGAGGACCTTGTTTTGAGTTTCCCTTCACCGCGTACCGGAAGGCACTGTCGTGGACACTCGTGGCTCAGTGAGGGGACTGGTGGAAACAGCCGTGCTCCTGCCGTAGGCCTCTGCCGGCGGTTGGCGGTGTGGGGGTGCGCGCCCGGGTCTCAGCCGGGCGGGGACCCGAGCAGGGCCCTCGCTGACCCCGAGTCTGCCCGCAGAGGATGACGGCGGAGGCGCAGCGGCGCGTGGTGCTGGAGTACCTGCGGGCCGTCATGCAGAAGCGCATCTCCTTCCGCAGCGCGGAGGAGCGCAAGGAGGGCGCCGAGAGGATGGTCCGGGAGGCCGCGCAGCTCCGCCACCTGTTCCGGAAGCTGGCCTCCGTGAGTGCCACCTGGGCCCCGGGGCTCGGTTCATTGTCCCCCCCCCCCCCGCCCCACCGCCATCCCCGGGCTGTTTAGGCCAGCTGATCAGGGACCAGGTGGCTAGTCGATCCTTCTTGTGTGAACAGGACCCTGTGGGTGGGGGTTTGTGTGCTGGGCTGTGGCTCCTAGACCCTTGTTCGGAGGCAGTGCTAGCCAGGTGCTGGCCTGACCCTCATGGGCGGGCCTGGGCTCACTCCCTGTAGTCTGTCCCCTCCATTCTGCTGGCAGCGTCCCCACGGAGTGCTTACTGAGGGCTCCACTGTGGATCCTGAGCCAGATCCTCAGCCACCCGCGTGGGAGGTGGGGACCCAGCTGGGTGGCCTCTGCCAAACAGAGGGTTTGACAGAGACTAGTCAGGTGCCCCTCCTAGTACCCATCAGCTTCTGGCGCTCTGTCTTCCAGGGCTTTGGTGAGGATGCAGACGGGTACTGTGACACCATTGTCGCCATTGCAGAAGTTATTAAGCTGACAGACCCGTCTCTTCTCTACCTGGAAGTCTCCACTCTGGTCAGCAAGTACCCAGACATCAGGTAAGGGCCCATGTGCCTTCCTATTTCAGCCAGAAGTCATGGATTCCTCGGGTTACTGGGAAGATGGAAGAGCCTGCCGTCAGGTGTGAGCGCCACTTGTGAGGGGTTCTGGGCTCCTGTGGGGATAGGCTGTGGGGCGACTGCCAGGGGTAGGGTGGACTTCAGAGAACAGTAGTGTCTCTGTGCCTCCCCTGGCCCTGGTGTCCATGGGCCCCAACACGGTGACGCATCTGGGAAAGGTGGCTTCCAGAGCCCCGTCTCGTGCTCCTGGACTCAGAGAAGAGAGGACACGGGCCACACTCGCCCAAGGCACTCAGCCGCGTCTTCCCTCTCTGCCCGTGCTCTGGGCTTGTCCGCCCAGGGTCCTCCTGCTCTAGGCAGGAAGTCTGTTAAAGATTCAGGGGAACAGACTAGAAAGCTTTGTGCTCGTAGCTTGAAGAAGAGGCCGCAGTGAGAGGAGAGCTCTCGGTTTCTCTGCTGCTGTGGAGAGGGGCTCACACCTCTTGCCCGCAGCTGTCGACGCCCCTCCGGGGCCTCGGTGTGGCCGAGCCGGGCCGGGGAAGCACTGGGGGTCTGTGGGCCGGGCCTGGGGGGTGAGCGCATCGCCGACGCAGCCCGGGTGTTCCCCGCGTCCACAGGGATGACCACATCGGTGCGCTGCTGGCCATGCGGGGGGACACCAGCCGGGACATGAAGCAGACCATCATCGAGACGCTGGAGCAGGGCCCAACCCAAGCAAACCCGAACTACGTGCCCATCTTCAAGGAGATCGTGGTTCCCAGTCTGAACGTGGCCAAGCTCCTCAAGTAGCCTGTTGGGCCCCAGCCTTGCTGGGATGCAGTGCCCCTCCCCCACCCTTGGAAATGTGTGGCAGCCAGAGTGACGTGAGACGCCCTGGTCCCGCACGCCTGCCTCCTGCGGGGACGCGCTCATGGCTTCTTGAAGAGCACGCTCTCTGATGGCCGTGGCTCTCCCGGCTTTCTCCTCTCCTGTAAGGTCCTTTGTGAGAGGGCTCGTGGGGTCTGTCCCCCATAACCCTTGGGTCTCCCCTCATTTCTGCACAGTGTAAACACCTCTGAAACTCTGCTGCTCAATAAAAGAGTCCAAACTCCTATAGGAAAACGAAGACTTCCCAGTTGTTAAGGGTGTCTTGCTCAGAATGACTTAGGAAGGTTCCAGAGAGCAGAAGCCGGTTTTCGGTTGGCAGGTGTGCAGCCCAGAGAGGTGCCCTAACCGTGGACCGGGGGCCTGTGTCCCGCAGCTCTGTGTGGGGCCCCCTTGTGCTGAGAGCCCTTCCGTGTGGGAGGGACAGGCGTCCCTCCGGTGCACCCTCCGTGTCCTCCCACGGGAGCCGGCCTGGCACCGGCGGGCGTGGCCGGGCAGGTCCTCACTGGAGATGTCTGAGCATCAGGTCTAGCAGATCTGAAGTGGTCGTGAACATTGATCTGGTGACACGGGATCCCGTGGACCCCTGTGGGGTAACCGTCTCCACGGCAACTGCTTCAGCGGTGGCCTCATTTGCACTTTTAGTCTTTAATCTCACACCAAATTAACAAGTTTCATTCATAAGGCTGCCAGAGTGTGGGGGGAGGGGGCTCCTGACCACGTTTGTCTAACTGGTGTGAGCTTGTGAGCTGACGTCCACCGGGGGTCCTGTCCCCCTCAAGTCTGCCAGTGTGCAGTCCAAACAGCCATGACCCCGGAACATGGAGCCAGGAAGCATAGACACTTCTTTCTGTCCTGTGGAAATCTTCTGGGGAAGGTGGGCCACATGGGGCCTCCCACTGCCCACCCTCCCTCCTGTGTGGGGCACCTGTCAGCCAGGCATGCCACGGGGACACCAGTGCCACCCGGGACAAGACTGGGGACACGGCGAGAAGCCTGGAGATAGACTCCCCGGACAGCTGGCCTAGGGGGAGTGCAGGTGAGGCCCTGACAGACGTGGGGGGGTCAGGGGGTGGTCCTCCAGGCCCTGGAGCACCGGCTGCTGCCGAGGCCAGGGGAGTCCCCTGTGGGACTGGACGAGAGGGGCCTGGTCCACACCTGGATTTCTTCGTTTTGAGCCAAGTCTGTAGTCTTAGGTGGTCTTAGAACCCACATTCCTTGAGACTCCTATCGACTTTGAAATGGCTGTAAATTTACAAAAAGAGGTTAGATTTTTCTTATAAAAAGGATCTATGGACTCAGCTTTGATGTGCCATTTTCTTTTTATAATAAACATCTAAAATTGTAACTATTAAAGGTGTGTCTGTGACCTAAGACTTCAAGGATGATCTGAGGGGCCGGATCCACCCAGGAGGGGCTCCACCTGGTGGTGGAGGCAGGGGCCACCTGGGGGGAGGGTGAGACCCACCTGGGGGTTGGGAACAGGACTCCCCAGGACACTGAGGGGCAAGTGCGCATCTCCATCTCTTGGGTCTCCCCACACTGCTGCCTCCCCCATCAGCCTCATCTTGACCCTTCAGGGACCCTCCTTGACTGCCTGGGCTCTGGACCCTGCTGTCCCTGCCCACCTCTATTCGGCCCTGCCCGCCCCCCCTTCCTTTAATGTCTCAGGTGCTTCCTCCCCCGCTCTGGCTCCGTGGGTACTGTTCTGCCCTTTCTGGGGCCTATCCCGTGGACAGTGGCGAGTTTGAGGAAGTGAGTGAGTGGCCATGTCCATTTGTCTCGGGAGAATCAGTTCTGTGCCAGAATTTGTGTGTCCAACAACCTCCTTGCACCAGCCAGAGTGGCTGCCTCTGACACATGGGCGCGCGTGCACACACACACATGCACACGCACATGTGTCCATGTTAATTTTAGTGCCAGACCGGTGTTCACCTGCAGAAATTGCTCCTAAAATTCTCCTTGACACGATTCCTCATTTATAAACAAAGTCTGCACCCAAAGTGCCTTGAAACATTTTTAATAGACTTGATCACGCAGGCTTGACAGGGCCTGTGATGGGGCCCTGCCCAACGTCCGGGACGTCACACACTGTAAGGCACATCGTTCTGTGATCAGGGGGACACAAAATTTGACTGGATTTACATTCACAAAGTTAACATACACAATTTTCACCACTCCTAATTAACATACATTTCCAGCTTCAACAAAATTGTTGTTATCTGCTTTCGCAACAGAGGATAGAAGCACTGTAACCAAATTATTTTCAAGAAAATACAGAAGTGAGAAATAGTGACTCCTACGGTTGTGTTCCTTATAGTCTACCATAAAGTAGGCCAAAGTTCAGTATTAAATAAATAGGAATTCTTTTCTAATAAAAATATTTACAACAGTTTTCCTAAGGAAATACATTCACAAGACTCTGTTGACATTCTGTTTTACAATGACGAGAACAGCGAGGATTCTCATTCACGACGTGTGTCCGCGGCGCAGGGGCGTCTCGCAGCGTGTCCACGGAGGAGACGCCAGACCTCCCTGGCGAGCGCTGCGGCGTGAGGTTCTGCCAGGGAGGCTCCGGCCCGGAACCCTGGCTCCCTGACGGCTGTGTCAGCCCAGTGCAGTGCGACGGACCGCCAGCCCAGCGCAGAAAACACCAGCGGGAGCCGAGCCGGGAGACGTTTGTCAAACACATGTGCGCCAGGTGGTTTCCTGACTCCGGTGTTGAGTGGGGTGCCTCCGAGCCACTTCCCCTGACTCGGATCCAGGTCCATTGGTCCAGGTGAGTTGTTAAGGCAGCTAGAGATGCCGGACCAGCTGGAGTGTGGTCCCTGGGGCACCAGTGCGGCAGGACCCACCCTGCTCTAGACGAAGACCCTGCAGGGAGTGGACAGAGCGCGCGCCTTCCTGGGGACGCGGTGGGCGCCTGCAGCTGCTGGCCCGGGGCGGGCCGGGGGGCTCGCGAACAGGCAGGTTTTGTTGTACAGATAATGGCTGGGTTTTGTGCTCACAGAGTCGGTCAAAATGGTCACAGGGTAGGGAATAACTACAGAAAGCCGAGCGCCACGCCTGTAGGTGTGATTTAGAGAACGCAGATCTTGATGGGCTCTGTTGAAGAGATGCCACAGTGACTTTTCCTGGTTTTTCTCAACACAAAGCTGTGAAGAGCAGATTGCACAGACCCTGTCCGTCAGGGACTCCGTGGGCACTTTCACAACACTACGAACTGCGAGCAGACCTGGCCTGCGATGGCTGTGGGCATCTACACCGTGAGAACTTGGCCACAGCAGCTTCCTTTCCTGAGCAGAGCCGAGCCCGGCCTCTTTAGAAGAGCTGCTAGGAGAGTCCTTCGCTACCTCTTTCTCATACAAAACCCTGTCTGAAGAACAGGCAGGGGCACATGGGGGCCGCTTCCCTGGCTCATGGGAGCACACTCCTCACCCCACCCTCTCGCCCACTCCCCCAAGAACGGCCAGTGGCGTCCCTCCAGAGGACTGGACTGCGGTGGGGGTCAGGGGTGGAGGGGGTCTGTGCTAAACACCTTTAGGGCAGGCCCAGGGGTCTTGTAAAGGTCCCGACCCTGGTCCCAGTAAGCTGCTGTGAAGGCCCCATTCTTCACCGCTGGAGCTGTGACCCAGCAAGGGCATCTCCAGGGTCAAGTGGGACAGCTCAGGCCAGAGACGGGGTGTTTTGGGGTGGGGCCCCACATGCAGCCTAGAGGCTGCCACACTGACACCTGGGTCAGGGCCGGACCAGTCACAACCCCAAAAGGGCATTTCTGCAATTGTACCTACAGTCCTAAGGTGGCCAGTAGTTCAAAGATTGGGTAAGTGGACATGAAGATGTCACATGGGGCCTAGGCTGCCCACGTCCCTAACCCCTCATCCTGTAAATTGCTCCTGGCACCAGGGTTCCTGGCCTCCCTGGGGGTGAGAGCCTGCCGAAGCCCAGAACCGTGGGCTAGCATCAGGATGGGCAAACCTCACTTTGTCTGGGTCTCAGTTTTCCTGGCAGTGCTTAGGAGAGAATGGACACAAAGTGGCAAGAACTCAAACGCAGAGCCAGGCTTCTGGGGGCCCAGGGCCCTCCCTGACTCTCAGTCAGGGGGCGGGAAGAGTAACACACAAGTGCCAGTTCAGTTCACAACCAGGGTTGGTGGTCAGAGGACCCACAACAGTCTCCCGGCAAGGGCGCCAGCCCAGACCTCCCGGAAGCTGGAGGAGGCCCTGCCGAGTCCAGGTCCACTTCCTAGCCAGCAGGGGCCCCTCTGCAGGTGGCTCGGAGGGATCCCCAGGGTCAGGCCTCGCGGGACAGCCGGTCCCCTGGGGCCGATTCTAGTGCAAAGAATCCGGATGGCTGCCCTATCCCAGCACCTAGACTCCGTACGCGGGAGACCTCGGGGCGAGGCCGTCACAGCGGCGTCTCCTCCTGCTCCAGAGCGTGCGGCGGCGCGTGGCACGAGGGCGGCAGGGACGCGAGCTTGAGCAGCGCGGGGCGGCGGCGCGCGCGGGGCCGCTGGAACGAGCGCCGGCTGTGCACGCGCCGCGCCGCCGCCGAGCGCGCGTGCGCGCCGGGCAGCCCGCGGCGCTCCGGCCCCGCCCCCGGCCCCGCCCCCGACTCGCGGTCGGGCGGTGCGATGGGCGGGGCCTCGGCGGTCAGGGCCTCCGCGGGCGGTCCCTCGGCCGGCGGGGCGGGGCTCAGGGCGCGCTGCCGCGGGGACCGTGCGGGGAGTGGGGGCTTCTCGGCGGCGGGAGGGGAGGAGCGTCCGGTCAGCGGCACATCGGAACCCGTGTCACCTGCGGGAGGAGACGGCGTGAGCGCAGAGGGCACCTGGCGGGGGCCCTCGGGGAGGAACAGGGGCGCGGGTGGGAAGGGGAGATCGGGAGGCGATGTTGGTCGGGTTCCCCACCCCATCCCACTCTTTGGCCTTGAGCACAAACTGCAGGTTAGGGGGCCATCGCCAACCCTCCAAGTTGACTGCTGCCCCGCCCTCCCCCCCACCGGGAGGCTGCCACTTCCGCTCAAGGGGCCCGTGAATCACAGGGACCCTCTGGCCCACGCCTTAGAACCTTCCTTCTAATCTTCCAGGATGGCTGTGGAGCCAGGAAGGTCCCCAACAGACCCAGCCTGAGCCCCACCCCACTACCTGAAAGGTTCTGGGGCACTTTCAGGCCACGCTCTGGCTGTGTGGCCAACAGGGTCCACAGTGACATGGTCAGCCGAGGACCTGACCTCGAAGCCCTTCACAGGTGCCCATGCTGTGAGAAGGTGCTCAGGGTCAAGCCCAGCCCAGACACAGCCACCCTGCCCAGGAAACGGTCCTGGCCACATGGCCTCTCCGCACGCCAGTGTCTTGCTCTAGGGATAAGTAGGATTCATAGAAAAGAGCGGAAGGTTATGAGGTTCAGAGGCAGAAGCCAGGAAAAGGCACAGGAGTGGCAGGAGCACCTGGGCGAAGGCTCTGCCCACGTGGCATCTCCCACAAGCTCACTTCTAGTCCCCAATAATGTACGTCCAGGAAGAAATCTCAGCTTATGCATAAAGAAAATACTGCGCCAGGCAGCGCCACCTGGGTTTGCTAGAACGCCCTACAGAGAAGGGACGGACCGCCTCTCCCCAGCTGGACCGGTAGACGCCCCCTCCAAGTGTCCCCAGGAGAGAAGAACAGGAGTTCCTACCCTCCTGCGAGAGAGCCCCCCATGTACCGGCTCCCAAGTGCCCACCAAACACCCAAAGGAAATGTGGAATGAACCCCAAACCCTGCACAAAGGGGCTGAATCCTCTTCCCTTTGGGTGGTAAAGTGAGGGCAGCACCTTCTAGGTGCCCAGCAAGGAAGCCCTAAGCGCCTGCAGAATCGGGACACCTGCCTCCACCCTTGCCTTGCCCCCTCACGGCCCATCTTCATCCTCACCCTCACCTTCTCTCCCCCTCCTCTCCCAAGAGAGGTACCGGCCTGGTCGGCTGGCTGGTGGGCTCACTGGCTGTGTGGTGGCCCCTCTGCTTCCCTGTGCCCCTTCCCTGAGCTCTTCTCTGTATGATGCTGAAGGGACCTGATGCTCTTCTCCGGGACTTACTGCTGTCACATGGGCTTTAAGCAAAGCCCTGGAGCCTTTAGGGACAAAAACATGTTCCCCTTCCCACGCAGCCCCCACACAGCCCTGTGCTCAGACCCCTCTGGGATCATGACTAAGATCCATGGGCTGAGCACATGCGTTAAAGAGATCTCCAGACAGCTCTGGGTCCTGACATCTCAGCTGGAGAAGTGGAGACGCAGATGGTCTCCTAGGAAACACGCAGCTGGAAAAGAGGCTTAGGAGGAGGAAGAGCAGCTGCTGGAGAGTCTGCAGACGTTCAGGTTCAGAGCAAGAGAGGCAGCTGGTAGGGGAAAGGAGCTGAGGAGAGAGCAGGCGTCAGGTGGGCGGGTGGGGCCAGGAGTTACATGTGCGTGGACTCGGGGACGGTCGTGTGGGGCTGCTGCTCGGGGCCATCGGCCTGCAGAAAGGAGTCCACGGACTTGCTGCTGAGGCGGAAGGGTGCCAGGCGGTGGAAGTTGCCCGGAGAGCAGGGGATCTGCACACGGGCCCTCTGGGAGGGGACCACAGTCTCCCCCGGGGACAGCCAGGGAGGCACCCTGGAGAGGATGCTCAGGTCCTCGTCTGGGGAGAACACGGGGTTGTCGATTCCTAGGAGAAAGGGCAGCAGTTGGTCAGCTTCCCGGGTGAACCCAGGACGGCAGGGAGAGAGAGTGCCGCTCTGAGGGTCAGACACCAGCTCGTCCTACAGCCGGCATCTGGAAGGTCACCTGGAAAGTGTTTGGGGTTCCACGCCCTGCACACGTGGCAGGCAGGGCACGTGCTAGCTCCCCTCCAGGGAGCAGAGAAGCCGCCTGCCACTCACACCCCACTCACACGCGGCCTCCCTGGTGCTGCGGTCCCCGTCCAGTGGCCAGTGCCCACGCTCACTTCTAGGGCCGGCGGAGGGCCAGCCTGCCCCTCACCTGAGGGGGAGTCTGTCGCTGTGGTGTCCTGTGTTACGTTTGCCAGGAACTCGATCCCGCCGCTCATTTCAGCACCGTAGTCCGGGACCTCCTCTGGGTCTGAGAGTTCCACATCTGGTGACGAGGGAAGGCGGCATGAGGGAAGGGGGCTGGGTGCACACAACCCCGCTTAGCGCCCTTGACTGACACCCTTGGCCAGCTTGCAGAGCGCCCCGAGGGTGGTCATAAGCCACCCCCTCTGGGTAGCTTGCAGGGTGGCAGTGCTCAGGTGGCCAAGCCAGCACAGGGCTGTGCAAAGCGAGGTTTTCGCTCCTACACAGGGGCCACGGTGAGTGCCCGCCTCTGCCCCTGCTTCTCCTCCCCAGCACGCCTGGCCTTTTGGAGGACGGGGCACACTGGAGAGGAGGCCTGCTCGAGTGGCACTCCTCTTGTGGCTGTAACGTGACTGAAGACCGGGACAGGGGCTGTGGAGCCCACCCGAAGGGCACTGCCCAGCAGAGGGGCTGGGGCCCTGACAGCAGCCCCTTAGCCAGCGCAGGACAGGCAGGACCCTGCAGAGGGACCCGACTGCCAGTGAGGAGGGTCCCCCTAGTGGGACAGGGCTCCGCACGCCTCCCGCCCCGTCACATGCGCCCTGGGTTCCTGCTGGTGCGCATCCTGCTGTGGCCCCGGCCAGTACCTTTCTCCTTAATGGTGAGATTGTGCACGGGGCTCTCCATGGGCAGTTTCCCGTTGGGGATGCTGCTGTTTCTCTGGGAAACAAAAGGAAAAGTGTTAGCAGGTGTGGGCGTGGCTACACCAGAGCCCTGACTGCCCCAACCTGGAGCCCTCCAGGGCCCCTTCTGTTGGGGGGAGAGGGGGTTACAGGGGCAGAGTCCCTGGTCCCTGCCCAGGCCTGTCTCTGGCGGTGCCCTGGTGTGACCCCATGGTCCCTCTGCCAACAGCCCCGCACCCGCCGCCCTCACCCGCTTCTGGGCACGTTCCCTCTTGTACAGCTTCGCTGCCTTCTTGTTCTGATTGATCCCAAGCTTGGCAGACTTGAAGGATTCCAGGCGCTTCCGCATGGTCCTGTGGAAGATCTCCTTGTCTTGCTTCTCGTCTTCATTCGGAGTTAGTTCGTGCCGACTGTAGAGATGCTTGTACTGGGGGGGGGGGGTGAGCAGCCGGCATGGTCACATGGGGACACCTTGCATGGCTGGGCCCCCAGCAAAGCCAGACAGAACTGGGGATGTGAGGGCCCAGGGACCGGGCTGGGAGGTGAGCCCCCACCTCCTGCCAGCCCTTCTCTGTGCCCTGTACAAGGACCCCGTGACAGGGCCAGGCCCCCCGGGCTCCGCACACCCACCTCCTGCCGCGGCTTGTACAGGTACTGCTGCAGTGTGTGGTGAGTGACCATGTCCTCTGTGTCACGGATGCTTCTCCTTCTCTGCTCCAGGGACTGCATGTCCAGGCAGACAGCACTGACGTTCTCCCTCCTACATGGGGACCCTGGTGATCGCCTGCCCCTCACCCCGTGAGCCTCGGCACCTCCAGCCTACGAGGCTTGTCCTGGGAGTCTTCTCCCTCAGGGTTTCAGCTGGACCCCATGAGGCCTTCCCACCCTCCCCCAGGGCTCCCTGACCCCCTAACTCCTCCCAGCCCAGCACCTGCACACCAGCTGACCAAGCTGCAGCCCAGCAGCACACCCAGCACGGGCAGGGGCCCTAAGTCCAGGGCCAGTGTGGGGCGACCAGGGACGGGGCTTCAGCCCCAAGCCTCTGCCTGGCCCTGCCAGCACCTTCTTCTCTTAGCCTCCCTGCAGGGCAGACACTAACCTTTCCGGCAACTGTATTTGTGCAGGGAAAACACGCCCCGCCCGCCCGCCGCTCTGGGCCCCCTCCCTGGGTTCAATCCGGGAGTCTCCACACATCCCATTTACACCCTCAGTTGCCTCAAGGTACCCAGTGGCCAGTGTCTGTCCAGAGGGGCCCCGCTGCCGGTGGTGCAGATCAGGAAGACCCCACCCACAGCAGCCCCGAGGGGCCCGGCCAGAGGCACCCGGGGGAAGGGCGGCTCCTGCCGAAGCCGGTGTGACCGCAGGCACGTACAGGAGATAGGAGACAGAGGCCTCCACGGTGGAGGGCCGAGGCGTGCTGAAGTCCACGTTGACCATGTTGTCAGTGCTGGGGGAGCGGATGAAGGCCAGCGACCCCCGGCGCTCTCCCTGCGGAGAGGAGACGGATTGCATCGGCCCACACCTGGCCTCCAGGCCCCCACCAGCCCCCCGAGAGCTCAGGCCGCAGCTAAGGCCTCACTTGAGCTGAGTGGTTGGTGCTGGTGGGTTGAGGAATAAAAGTAAAGACAGAAGCAGGAATGAAGAACCCAGCCCCCCAGCGGGCACGGCACACCAGGAAATACGGTGGCTCCTCACAGGACTGGGGAGGTGTCTCTTGTCCCCACTGGGGGTCCCGACCGGCTGCCCTCAGTTCCCCCGAGAAGGGAACCCCCCAGCCTCTGTCCAGAATTGAATTAGATTAAAAACACGTAGAGCAGAGCCTGACATGAATGAAAGTCAAAAACAGCCACTCTCCTTGGGCGGGAGTGTAGGGCCATGTGCCAAGGGGGCCATGGAGAGAAAGCAGGGACCCCTTAGGGGAGGACATGGGGCTATGAGGGTGCCAAAGTCAGGGAGGCACAGCCCAGGAGAACACAGGCTGTGACCTGAGCCGGCAGAGCCAGGCCTGACCGGGGAGGAGCCCGCATCACAGGCCAGGGGCACTCAGTGTGCTGGGCAGCAGGGACCCTGCCAGCAGCCTGCGCATCCCACGTGGTGGCTGGGGCCTTGGCGTGACCAAGGGACACAGGACCAGCAGACAAGGACAGCACTGTACACACTGTCAGGACAACCCCCCCGCCAATCCATCCAGGCTCTAAGGCCACAAAGGCCTCTGTGGTCCCACCAGGCAGAGGTTAGAGCTCCCAGCTTCCCCAGCCCAGGGCCAGAGGTGCAGACAGAGGTGGCTTGACCCTGCAAGCGCCTGGAGCTTCTGGCTGGGGGCTCTGGGACGAGCAGGGTCGGCCTGGCACTAGCCCAGTGGATGGTGTAGAGGCCCTTCTCTTTCCTCACGTCCCTGTGGCCACTGCCTCTCTCTGCCTTGTAGTGACCCCAGGCTGTGTCGGGGCATCAGGCTGTATATTTGGGGTGGACAAGCCCATTGGAGACAGGACTCACTTTTCCTCTGAAGGAACAGGTGTTTCCAGGGCTCTGGCTGCACCCCCCGTATCCCTGGGTTTGCCAGGATGGACCCACCCCTCCCAGTGGAGTGCAGACCCCTAGCTCACCAGGATCTGCATAGGCCTGAGCTGGTGAGGCGCCAGGTGACCTCAGGACCCAGGGGCCATGTGTGGGGGCACAGGTGGGGAAAGGCAGCTGGGTGATCAATGTAGTGGCCAAGAGATGGTCACATGTCTGCACGGAGAGGCCAGGAAGCACTGCTTGGCATGTGGGCACTGGGGAGGGGCAGCCAGACCATATGTCCCAGGTGAAGTGGGATTTGACCTGAGACCCGCCATGGCTGAGTCACTTCGAGTACTGACTGAGTGACTGTGGGTTTGGCGCGGGGCATGCGGCATCAGGAACAGCGAGGTCCAGAGTCACCACGCAGCCTGTACGGGCGGGCTAGCCCCTCACCCCTCCACACGCTCCCCGAGCCCACTCGTTGACCCCACCCCCGGATGCACCCACCAGCCACTGCCCGGCCCATCGGCCTCCGGGACACGGGACTGGACCCCTCTGCCCGCAGAAGGCAGGGGCTCTGTGGGTGCAGGGACCAGGAGATGCAGAGGCCGCTTCAGAACCACAGCCTATGACCGGGTTCACCCCACAGGACTCAAGACCTCCCTGCTGCGTTCCCCTGTGTGTACATGTGTGCATGTGCGCACGTGCATGAACACATTGGAGGCATGCACGTGCATGTCCGCGTGCACGACGTCGGGGGTCATGGCTTCCTCATGCCCTACCTGGCCTTGGACCTCAGACCCAGCAGGCACCCTGCAGGGCGCCGGGAGGGCTCTGTGCCTCAGCTCCTGGAACCGCTCTCCCGGCGTCATGGCATGAACTTGTGGGCGGCACCCGCGCGGTGCTGCCCGGGGCCTCGGGACGCAGGCAGACGCGTACGGGGGTGCCGGCTCACTGGCCTAGACCCCAGTGACTGTCCGCCTCCCATGTCTGCGTGTTGCTTCGGCCCCCAACTCCAACAAAGAGAACAGACAGAATGTCCTGGTACCTCGGCCACATAGCTAATGGCATCTTTCAAGTTGAGTTCGTGGAAAACATTCAGAATCCGATCTCGTGACTTCTGTGCCGACCTTCTCATAAGGATTTTGCTGAGGAATTTCCTATCAAAATTGGACCACCTGTGGGGTCAAATCGGCACAGATGTTAACACTTGGGTGGACCGTGGGACCGCAGTGGCATGTGGGGGTCAGGGATCAGGGGCTCCCTCCCCCGCTCCCCAAACTTGTAATGGCCATGGTCTCCCAGGAGCGGAGACCCGGGAGATGCACGCCCCTCCCCTCCGAAATTTATTTACTGTAATAACCACAAAGGTGAGTTTTAAAATAAAAGGAGTAAACCTCAGCGGTGCCATTTCCCATCTGTGCTCTGCTCTTACCTTCTTGTCAGAATGTGTGTGACATTCTGAATTCTGTCCTCTCATTTGATACAACACTGGAAAGCTTTCTATGTGACTACGAGACCCCTTAGAAAGGGCGGGCCGGCTGAGAGCAGGGCCCTGGGGCACATTTTACCTGCAGAGGGACTGGCTAGGGGAGGAGGAACCCCTGAGCTCCCACACTTGGAGAGAACCAGGCTGGCCGGAGGAGGCTTTAAATCCAGCCCAATTAGAATCGTGGCCAGTAGGGGCGCCTGGGTGGCTCAGTCCATTATGGGTCCGACTCCGGCTCAGGGCATGCTCTCACAGTTCGTGAGTTCGAGCCTTGTGTCGGGCTCTGTGCTGACAGCTCAGAACCTGGAGTCCGCTTCAGATTCTGCATCTCCCTCTCTCTCTGACTCTCCTCCACTGATACTCTGTCTTTGTCTCTATTTCTATCTCTCTCAAAAGTAAATAAATATTAAAAAAAAATACTGGCCAGTGGTCTGGGCCAAAACTCCAGAGGGACATCTAGCTGAGGCCCAGTGGGCCTTGAGTTAGACATTGAGGGGGAGGGGTTGCCCAAGGAGGAGAGGGCTGGGGGGGAGTCCCAGGGGGAGGAGGGCTGCAGGAGGAGGGGGTCCTGCAGGAGAGAGATCCTAGACGGAGAAGGGCTTCAGGGGGAGGAGTCATCCCAGGGGCAGGGGGTCCAGCGGGAGGGGGTCCAGGGGGACCGGGAGCCCCAGAGGGTGGGGTCCCAGGGGGAGGAGGGGGGGCCCAGGGGAGTGGGGGTCTCAATCTGGCAAGCATCCTTCTGGCCCCCCTGAAGGCCCTGTTCTTCAGTCAGCCAGTGCTTTGTGGGGCTGGGTTATGGGGGTGTCAGCAGCTCTCTCTACCCTGTGGGTCCTCTGGTCAAAGGCAGAGGGCGGGAAGCTGACAGTGGAGAGAAATATGCCTCTAAATTTCCCCAACCAGGGGCACCTACAGCCACTTACTTATCTCTGAGATAATTGTGTCCAATTTGCCCGGATATATCCTCGATGGCAGAGAGGATGTGGTCAAAAGCCTTTCGCAGGAAAGAGAAGTGAGTTGGCATCACTTGGAGGGCTACGCCTGCCCCACCTCGCCCCTCCCCACCTGCCCCCCCCGCCCCCCCCCTCATACCCCACCCCCAGCCCCCTACCCGGCCATGCAGCTTCTCGTTGAGTTTGGGCTCTCGGTGCTCGCTCCTTTTCACCTTCAGCCACTGCACCAGGGGCTTGATGGTCAGGCCCTGGAAGACAGGGACGGACCTGGATGGCGGCCGGCTCCCGCCCAGGCCCACTCTGGCCCGTGGCACCCCGAGCGTGTGCGTCCGCACTCGCACCGCCCTCCACAGGCACACGGGGTAAAGTGGGCTGCCCCTTACCCACAGACCTGACCTGCCTGCGGGCCCCCCACTCGCTCCTTAGACTTTGCAAAAGCAAGGGGAAGTGGGACGCCGTGCTGGGGGTGTCTGGTCCGTGAGACCTAACTGGGGCTTCGTGAACCACAGCAGCGGTTTTTAGGCCAAACTGTGCTGCGTCCCCTGTGGGGCCACATGAAAACCTACAAAACAGCTCCTAGTTACTAAAATTGTAAAAACCAATTAGGGCCTGGAGGCTGGCGAGGCTGCCCGCAGAGCACTGGGCTGGCGTGGAGGCCGGAGCGCGGGCGGCCGCGTGCCCCCCTCCTACCTGGAAGATGACTGTGAAGAAGACCACGATGATGGTGGTGCTGACAAAGAGGTTCCTCTCCTTCACCTTCTTCTCGTCCAGAAGGACCACCAGAGCGAAGGCCACGGCCCCGCGCAGGCCGCCGTAGGACATGACCACCTGGTCTATGATTTCCAGCTGCACCATCCGGTACCGGTTCAGGACCCAGGTCTGCAGGACGACGCCTGTGGGCGGGGCCTGCGCTGAGCTCCGGGCTCCTCCAGGGCCTTGGGCCAGCTGCAGCCACCACTCGGGGGGCACAGCATGTGGGGCTTCCTTCCAAGGGCAGTGACAGGGACAGGCTGTGTCCCAAGCAAGGGGCCGCAGAAACGCCACCCTGTAGCTCTACTCTCCCCGAACCCACACGTCCACACCAGGGCTCTCTCCTGGCCACGGGTCAAACCTGCCACTGGGGACACTCTGTGCACCCCGAGCTGTGGCTGGAAGCTGTTCCCAGCAGCTCCGGAAAATCGCAGGGGTCCCTGTGACCCTGGCGGCCACAGCGAGGCTTGTGCTCCGATGCCTCAGCTGTAGGACCGCGCACCGTGCTCCGCTCGGCCGGCCGCTCCCTGCAGTCCTGGGCCCCCTGGGCCCCGTGAGCTCAGGCAGAGGGGGTGGGGGTCTCGCCCGGGAACTGCCCACCAGGGAGGGGCAACAAGGGCCGGA
Source organism: Mungos mungo (assembly GCA_004023785.1). NCBI lineage: Eukaryota > Metazoa > Chordata > Mammalia > Carnivora > Herpestidae > Mungos > Mungos mungo. Next base: position 40,574 of record PISW01008888.1, on the reverse strand, counting down.
GCAGGCTGGGGGCTCCTGCCTCACATGAGCCCAAATTTGCTCCTCAAGTGACTGCACCCACAGTGACTTGACAGGAGACCAGATGGATTCTTCTAGGTTCTAGAACCTTTCACCCTGACTCCCAGCTATTCTAAGTCCGTCTCAAAGTGACGCATTCCTGAGAAAGCCTGAATCTTCGCTGAGGATAACCCGTGGCCCCCAGACCTCCTGCTCACGGGGCAAGAGGGCTGCTCACAAACACCACATCATGGCTCCCACGGACTCCCCACAGCCGGGCCCCAGTGTCTGCCCCCATCATGCCCAGCATCCCTCAGCGCCCCCCACCCCCACCTCCCCAGCGTCCCTGCCCCCCTCCCCCACCGCCCGTCCCGTGACCCCCGCCTCCCCCCAGCACCCTCACCAATGGCCCGGTACACGGAGATGAACACCAGTGTCAGGAGCACGAAGGCTGTGTTCCACTTCCAGATGCCGGGGTTCACGGCGGAGATGCCCAGGAACATGAAGATGATGGTCTCCGCCCCACTGGCCAGCATCTTCATGGTGTAGCGCACGGTGGTGGCCGACTGCTCGGAGATGTTGGCCTTCACGTATTTCTGGCAGCAGATGCCGCAGAAGGTGATGCTGGGGGCGGGCGGGCGTGCGGTGAGGCCGGGCTGAGGCTCGGCCTGGGTCTGGGCATCGCCCACCCCTGGGGGCTGCGCTAGGACTGGGTGAGGCTCTGCCCCCGACACGCCCTGAGACCTGAGCCCTGAGCCAACCAGTGGGCGGCCTCCGTGTCGGTCCTCAGCCTGGCAGTGGCTGGCTCTGGGGGGAAGTGCCAGGGCAGACTTGGGTCACGGGGGTGCCCGCCAGCCTCCCACCCAGAGCATCCGGAAGGGTCTGCATGTAGGCAGAGCTCTCGGACAATTCTGTGAGAACACCAGCTCCTTATTTAAAGCCTGAATAGACCAGATTCTTCACCCCCACAGCGCTTCTCACCCTTTAGGGAAGCACGCCAGGCAGGTGGGGGTTGGGAAGAGACCCACAAGGCTGTGTTCCAGGAGGGGTGGGGGGAGGTGCCCTTCTCCCTCCACCCCTGGTCCCCCTTCGCCCTCCAGGCACAGCGGCCCCACCCCTGCACACCAGCACTGCCCGTGGCCCAGACGCCGTGTGGCTCCGATGCTCTGGGCCCAGCGAGTGAGGGGGACTCACGCCAGGATGGCCGACAGCGACAGCATCTCGGAAGTAAGGTAGGATAGGTAGGAGATGACGAAGACAAAGCCAGGCTCGATGATGCGCACGTGCTTGGTGAAGCGGGTCACCAGCGACAGCAGGAAGGCGAAGATGACCCCCACCAGCGTGCCCCCGAGGCTCACCACGAAGAAGGACACTGCGGGGCGGAGGACACTGGCTGAGCCGCCTGAAAGGCCCTTTGTGGTCAGGCATGGTGGCCCCTTCGTGTGGGCGCGGCTGACCCGCCGTCCTTCCAGACCATTCCTTCCGTCGTGGGTGGTCTGGTAACCCCCACGGAGGCGCCGCTAACTCAGCAAACAAAGGGCCAGTTCCCCTGAGAGGCCGTAGGCTCACGGAGAAAGCCCCAGAAGGGGGCCTTGGGCAGGGTTGTCCCTGGGCCCGGATACAGCCAGGCTGTCATTGTCCCTGTCCAGAGAACACAGGGCACCAGGGCCCGTCCTCCAAGCAGACACACTGGTGGGTCTAGCGGGACAGCAGCCTTTGCCTCCCCAGGGTGGCTGGGACCCAGCAAAACTGTTCATAAAACACACTGGGGACAGGAGGAACGGCCACCTACACTTTTCCTACACAGGATGTGAGTCCCAAGGCAGGCCTGGTGCCAAAGCCTGGAGGCGGTCCACGTGCTGGAGACGAGGCACAGCCCCCACCCTCCGCAGGTGCAAGGACCCACCTGCCACATACCTATGCCTTTCACGCAATCCACACCAGTCACATTGTCACCGCCCAGCGTCACGAAAGATTCGAACACATTGTAGAGGACCTGGGGGGACAGAGAGGCAAGCATGACCTCAGGTGGGCCCTCGGCTAGCGCTCACTCTATCTCAGGCCTCAGGTCTTAGGACTGGTCTGGATCAAGCAGGCCATGGCAGCCACCTGTTTGGGAAAGAAAAAAAATCACTGGAGGAAATCATCACAGAGCAGTAATGGTAAATAAGATGAAGGCCAAAGATGAGCCAGCCAGTAGGATATGAGAGGCAGAAGAGCATTCTAGAAGGAACTAGAACCTTCAGGAGGAGCAAACTTGGTCCTTTCCTACTCTCAGCAAAGCAGGGGTGACCAAAATTTAACCCACTACATTTAATTGTTTCATTTTCCAAGGTGAAGCCAGAGTTTCCATTTTAGTGACTTTGCTGTTACACTGACTCCTGATTGTAGGATCACACCCCTTGGCGTCTTTGCATGCTGACATTGAAACCTCATTCCACCAAGATGTCTGAGAGGGAAAAGCCCAGGGGCGGGCTGCTAGGCCACAGCTGTGGAGGCTGCGCTGTGGGTCCTGGGCCGAGTCCTCCACACCCAGGGGCCCAGAGGCTGCCCAGGGCAGGACGCAGGTTCCTGGGGAAGCCGCTTGTCTCTGGGCCCTGAGCCTGTGCTCTGCAGGTCTGCTCAAGGGGACAGAGGACCCCAGAGGTGGGGTGGGGGCTGTTTCCACAAGAGGCACGCAGCAGGCTTGCTGACACTCGGGGGGCAGGCAGAGCGTGGGCATGCAGCCGTGAAGGGTGCTGGGGCCTGGCCCGCAGCTCGGTGTCTCCACGGAAGTGCAGGTGGGGGGGGAGACGGAGGCTCACACCGACTGTAAGCGGAGAACTCCATGGCTCAGGCAGAAGTTCGAGCTTCTCCAGAGAAACGAAGCCACAGCACAGAGCAGGCCGGCCTCGAAGGAGCTGTGTGTTAACATTTCTGACTAAGTTCGGAATTAATTCTCCGATTCCCCCGAGAACATCTTGTCTGCTGCAGACGGAATCTGGTGCAGCACCAGCTTGGGTCTGCACTCTCCTGAGCCCTGAAGGAACATGAGGGGGGAGAATTTCTTTCTTTCTTTTTTTTTTTTATGTGATAGTGAATTTATTTATTTTTATTTTTTATAGCTTATCAAGTTGGTTTCCATAAAACACCCAGTGCTCATCCCTACAACTGCCCTTCTCCATGTCCAGAGGAGGGAGGATTTCTTAGAGAGACCACTTGTATTCTAGAGCAAGGAGACCTTCAAGTCCTGCTGTGTCTGCAAAGCCCTTGGGGAGAGAGACAGGCTGGTGGCGCCAGACCCTCCGGCCCAGAGCAGGGGCCAGGCTGACCTGTGCGGGAGGGCGCTCTGCCAGCCTCCACGTTACCTGTAACTCACTTGCACAGAGGTCGTGCCCCAGTTTCCGGCTGGGTTTCGAGAACCCCATGCTGGCCACTGTGATGCTGGTTCCCGCATTTCCCGAACCCTCTGTTCCCTTTCCGGCAGCGTTGAGGCCTCACACGCTATCGGAGAGCCCTCCAGCCCCTGCCCACCCCCGGAGGCCCTGCCCAGCTCCCCACTCCCCTCCCCCTGGAGACAAAGCCGCTTCCCGGGCACACCGGCAGCGCTTGCTCACTTCCCCTCCCTAGTCCTGGTGAGTCTCGCCGTTTGTCTCTTTAGAGGCTGAGGGAAATCAGGGTGGGTGGTACCGACTCCGGACCCAGAGCTGGAGGTGTGGGGTCGGCGGTGAGACGGTTACCCAGGTGGTGGGAGAACAGACCAAGAGCTGATTGAAGAGGGGGTCGTTCCAAGCGAGGAGGACGCGAGCAGGGACCCCGCGCGGTGGGGCCGGCATGGGGAGGGCTCCCGCAGGGCGGAGGTGAGGGACAGGGACAGCACCCCGCCACACACCGGGCTTCTCGCCCTCCTGGAGGCTGCTTCCTCCGCCCGCCGCACCCAGGCCCGGGCCGCCGGGCGGCACTGCTTCTCCCTCCCGGGGGCTCCGAGGGGCTCCGTGGCCAGTCCCAGGGCCCGCCCGGCGCTTGCTCACCACGGTGACAGCGTCGTTCAGCAGCGACTCCCCAAAGACGATGATGAACAGGACCTCGTTGACATGGACCTCCTCGAACACGGCCAAGACGGCCACCGGATCCACGGCCGCGATCAGGCTGCCGAACAGGAGGAAGTCCAGCAGCCCGATGTTCAGGTCTCCTGCGGGACAGGCAGGGGCTCTGAGCCCGGCTCGCTGACTCCCCCGCACCTTCCGGGGGGCTTCTTCAGGCTACTGTCCTACCGACTGCTGGGTTAGAAGCCCCTCCCCTGGGGACTCTGACCTCTGAGGCCTGGGGCTGGCTGGCTGTGGGACCCTGGGTCAGAGCGGCCTGCCTCCCTCCCATGGGCTCCCGCAGCCTTCCGGAAAGGCTGGCCTCACCCCCACTGGGGCCCCGGGTTCTTCGCTTCATCTACCCTGGGGCCTGGTCATTCCTTCCTGGCCAGCCCACTGGGAGGCTGCTGCAAGCAGATGAGGGGCCTGGGGCGCTGGACCACGCACAGCATGCGATCGGACCCCGGCCCTGGCGGCCTGCTGTCCTGGGCTGCAGTGACCAGAGACGCAGATGGTGTGCATGCTGGGAAGGCGGTCAGGGGCTCGACGGGCACCGGGGAAAGGCCTCCCTGGGAAGTGATGTCTCAGCCCAGGTTAGAGCCGCCAGGACCTAGCCTGAGGGGAAGTGATGGTAGGGAACAGGGGACAGACAGGCCTCACAGGGTCCTCGGGGCCACAACCGGCCTGCGGAAACCCTGGCGGACTCTGACAGGAGGGGCCAGCAGGGGGGTTTGAGGGACAAAAAGGGAGATGGGGGCTCAGAGGGGAGGGAAGGTCGGAGGGGCCTTGGGGGAGCAGGTCCCTGGAGTCAGCTCAGCCTGCTTCTTGGGATGGCCCAATGGGTTCCTGGCGCCCTTGGGGGCGGGGTGGTGCTGCACCCGAAGCCCCAGGGGCAGTCTGCGCCGGACACACAGCTCTGCCACCCAAGTACGGCTGCCCCATCCCGGCTCTGTCCAGGACCCACACCCGTTCTCGGCTGGGTCGGTGAGGGAGGGCCTGGTGCGGGAGCCTCCTTGGCACTGAGCCGCCTTCCCAGCCTGAATGCACTTAACCAGACCCCAGGGGCCAGTCAGGCCTGAAGGGCATGGGACCACACATGGGTGGGGAGAGACGGAGGCCAGGTGCGGGCTGGACGCCTGCCCCTGCAGGCACGTGGGCCCACTCCAGGGCCAGGACAGGGGCTTCCATGGGAGCCCAGGCCCCCCTGAGGGTCCGGCAGGGCCCCCTGGACCAAGGCTGTCTCTTGGGAGAGATGCGGCCCTGGAGGGGTTTGCAAGAGCTCTGAGAACCCCACAGCCTGGCCCCAGAGTCTGCCACGAAGAAGCGACAGGTGTGAGAACCAGCTTCCAACGAGCTAAAACGTCCCTTCCGAAATGGGAACCATAGAGTTTGCTTCTCCACCTCCAGGCCGTGCTGGTGGCGCAGAGCGGGGGACACAGTCCTTCCCGGCCGCAGACGCCTGCCACTTCCACCCGCACGTTCTCCTTTGAGGCCACTCCCCTGTTAAACGTCTCCTGGCCAGGGGTCTCTCGCTATCCAAGGGCCCTGACAGACCCAGTGGTACATTCTGGAAGCCAGTCACTCCAAGCAGGAAGTGTCCTGGGGCCAGCCTGCTCTCCTCTCCTAGGGGACAGTCCACTACCCCTGAGAAGTTCCCCAGGACCAGACTGGACTGTGGGCTCCCGACCGCCAGGCTGTGTGTCACCACCATGGGCGAGAGGACCCGAGGCTTCACCCACCTGAGGGGACCTCGTTGAGTGCCTGGAGCCTCCGCTGGGCCCTGCCCTGGCCGCCTGTCCAGGCGTGTTTGGCCCCAGGTCACCCTCTGGGGGTTTCTCTGGGCTGCGCCTGGGGGTCGTGTCAGACGGCAGTGGGACTCGAGGGAGCATGCGTGCTCCCCGTGGGGTAAGGACAAAGTCCCAAGGTGACAGATGGGGCAGGTGAGGTGACTGTGCCCGTCAGGGGAACTTTGGACTCTCTCAATGCATGTCCTTTGTTGTCAAGGCTTTGAGGGCTTGATCCACACAGGGAATGCCGCGCGAGGCTCCTCCTTCAGCCGGACGGAAACCACGGATCCAGGCCCACCAGGGGAGCCCGGTCCTGCAGCCGCCGGTGTGTCAGGCCTGTGGTGCTGGCACCCACTTCTCGCCAGTCGCCCCCAGTGCTGGGAGCTGGCCCCGCAGGCCCACGATGCAGGTGGCCGGCCCCAGAAGCCCCGGAGGGCCAGCGTCAGGGCTGCGGGCCGAGCCCGAGGCCTCACCTGCTCGTTTCCCAGGTAGATAATGACCAGCTCCGGGTGGGTGGGGCGCCCCTCAGCTCCACGCCAGGGACCCAAACCGCAGGCAGCACTGGCAGGGCGGGAGCTGAATGGTGACGGCGGTTTCGTGAAGGTTTGGGGGGGAGCGGCCGATGGGGTGTCCGCCAGGGCTCCACACCGGCCTCTGCCGAGGGGGCCTCCCCTCCCTTTCCCTGGGGCTTGCCGGCAGGGAAGTGAGCCCCACCCCCACCTTCTTGCTGAGGGGAGGGGACAGCAGCTTGGCTGTCCCACCCACCCCTCCGACCGCCCAGCCTGGTTGGACAGGACCTCATTCCCAAGCAAGACTAATTTTGTTGACTAATTAACCCTTACTGTAGACACGTCACTCAGGTTAGTGGACCCACCAGTGACCTTTGTCACCCTAAACCCTCACCCTTTCGTTGGGTCTGTGTTCTGTGCCCTGAGCCTTGCTAAACGGGGTGCTCAGAGCCTGCTCCCGCAGAGTCCACCTGCGGACCCCGCCCCGCAGGCCCCGCCCCACGGACCCCCCCGCGGCCAGCGTGCCTGCTCACCCATCAGGCCACTGAGGAAGACACCGTAGAGGGACAGTCCAGTGGTGGCCGCGTTCCACACGGTGCCCACGACGGCGTACAGCAAGATGGTGCCCAGGTTGCTGAAGAAGAGCCGGTTGGGCATGAAGTAGCCGGCGTCCAGCACGATGGGCGGCAGCAGGTAGAAGAAGAAGACAGTGGGGGTGAGCGTGAAGGAGGCGATGTGGTCGGCCGCCCAGACGATGCCTCCCAGCACCAGGCCCAGCACGATGAGCAGTGCGCTCTCGGGGACGACGCTGGTGACCTTGTGTGACAGGTGGAAGCCTGCGGGGGAGGGGGCAGTCAGGGGCGCCAGGACCCCTCCCAGCGAAGCCTCTGGGGCCAAGGGGCTGGTCCAGGGCCACCGCGGGCCGCTTCCACACGGCCGCTTTCATTCTAGAAACGCAGTGGGTGCCAGGCTGATGGAGAGCAGAAGCGGGCTCTGCCGGTGACCAGCCTCCCGGGCCTCCCTGTTCACACCCGGGAGGGGGCTGAGCCCACCGCTTCCCTGGGGGCTGCCTGCTGGCTCCGTGGACAGGCCGGCCTCCTGGGAGGGGCACGGACACGGGCCTGGGAAGTGAGGCGCCACATCTGGGTCTGTGGACGCTTGCCTCCGGCCCCGCTCACGTGGCTGGGAGGCCCTGCCGGTCCACCGTTGACTGCTGTCCTCTTGGGACCTGGCCCCCAGGGACACCCTCCTCAGGGTCCCCTTGCCTCCTGCTGGGAGAATAGCTGTCCCTTTCTGTGGGCGGCCGACGCGGCTGGTGAGGGGCGGGTTTGGGGACAGGTAGAGCCTCCCGTGACAGTCAGGCTGGGGGGCGGGGCGGCTCCGGGTCTTGGAGACGGAAGCCCCGAGGTGGGTGGGCAGAGCCCAGGGCCCCCACACCCCCAGGGCCCACTGGCCCGTTCCCTCATCCCTCCATGCTGCATTTGGCTCAACGTCACCCAGCGTGTCTCAAGGTGCTGGAGGCCGAAGCGCGGCTGCAGTTTAACCTGCCTCAGTGGGACAAGGGGACCCCGGAGGTCTCGCGGCTGACAGCCAGCCTCCTGGGCCCCATGGCCCATGGCCCCTGTGAAGACCTGTTCTCTGAGTGAGGCAGGCTCACAGACGGACTGGGGCCCATTTCTCCTTCTATTTTATTCCATTTTAAGACTCAGAAAAAGTTAGAATTCCCAGGTTGAGCCCAACTTCGAAATAGTTGGATGTTGACTGGAGAGGCTGACTCCCTTGGCCCAAGCCATGTTTGGGATACTTCTCTTTTTCATTCACTGAAGGTCTTTGAAATTCCAAGGAGGGCTGTCTCCTGAGGAGCCCAGCCCCCAGCCCCACGTGGAGCGTGGCGGGGACAGGTGGGTGCAGAGCACAGGGTGTTATCTTGTGAGGCCACGGGTGCTGACCGTGTCTCGTCCTGGGGGTGCTGGAGGAGGGGGTGGCTGGTCCCACCCACCTCTCCCCCCAGGCGCCTGCCCTGAGCTCTGCCCTTCCTCCCTGGCTGTTCAATTGTGGGGTCATCAGGGGGGTCAGACGCTGGCTCCCCAAGGAGTTGTTCTTTCCCTTGTGCACAGTCTCCCAAGTCTGGCTGGGAAGCAGAGAGGTTGGTACCCACATGGAATTCTCTAGGTACACGGGAGTCCCACCGACCCACGTGGTCCCGGGCCAAGGGCCCTCCTCCGTGCTCTGGGACGGGCCAGGTTTCAGCTTGTAGAGACAGAAAGGGTAAGTGTTCTGGGACCTGAGGGTCTGCTGAGGGTCCTTGCCCCCAGCATGCCCAGAAGGCTCTCTGGTTCCGCTGCTCCCCAGCCCTGGTCACACGCCTTCTACCCCCATCAGGTTCACACGCGTCAGGTGAAGGCGGCGTCTCTGCACCCCTGCCCATAGACCCCCACCCACACAGCCTCCCAGGACGCCCTCAGAGGGCGGCCCTGGCCAGCACCTCGACACTGCCAGGGGACTGACAATTACCAAACCACGCAAGGGCACATGTGACAAACGGCACAAGGAGGTGGCCGCCCAGAAAGAGGGAGGCTGTGTGTGAACACGGCGGCCAGGCTCCCCGGAGGCCCTCAGGGCTGCCCCAGCTCGGCAGGAAAACATCCAGAGGGTTCGGCCTCACTGTGGTGTACAGGCTCGTGTCCCCCAAGGGTGCCGTCTCTGAGCCCAGGGAGGCCCGATACATGCAAGGAGGTCAAGGGTCCCACGCTCTGTGCCCCAGGCGGCAGCTGGCACCCCCAGAACCCTGGGCCTGTGACGGTGGGGCCACCCTACGCTTTGGGAAGAGATGGGCGTCCCTGAACCCTTGCCAGTCCGCACCCTGCTGCAGACACCAGACTGCGCGGGTTCTAACAGCCCCGAAGGCCCGTGCGGACCCCACCGCTGAGATGCCCCGGAAAGGATTGGGGCCTGTGTCCCCTCCATCTGGAGCCTGCCTGTTCATTTGTTAATGTTCAGAGACAGCCGGGTTTATAATTTTCTCTGTCCCGAAGGGTTGGTGCCCAGGAGCTGGGTTTACGAAGGGCCCTGGTCCCTGCCCGGAGCCGGCTGTCTCTGTCCTTGGTGGGGCCAGTGGCAGGGGCGCCTTGCGGTGAGATGGAAACACTGCCCTCCTGCCCCCAAGACTCCCAGCAAGCCCCAGGCCAGGGGGCTCCGACACTGCCCACCAAGATGCTGCTTTCTACAAGCTGCACATTTTCTGCCGGCGCCGGCGTCCCACTGGGCCTGCAGGACGGGCCACGCTGGGGACGGCCTCCTCGGGCACCTCTCCAGGGAGGGGCACCAGCAGCAGGTGCTTTTGAAGGATGGAGTCCACAGGGTGTGCTCATGAGCAGAGCGCTGAGCACAACAGGCCGGGGTCGGGCTTATCCTGAACGAAGGAGGACACCGTGCCCCCAGGCAGCGCCCACCGACACCACAGGCTGGGCCGCAGGGCATCCAGGCATGGCGCCCTGTTACCATAAAATCTTATTAAATCAGAAGATGGGCGGATGAGAGAGAAGCTGACTCCAGACCCGATGCTTCCGCTCAGAGGTGAGCCCCGGAAATGCACGTTGAGAAAGAAACGTCCGCGCCCTGGGCTGAAGGGCGCGAGGCCGGACCCGCGCCGCCCACAGGGCGGGCTTCTGAGGGGCGGGGCTTAGTGGGGAGCCCCCCCCCCATGATCCAAACAGAAGCACCAGCCACACCTGCCCACAAGCAGGACACCCCTGCCCTCGGCCGGGGCCGGTGAGCAACTGCCTGTTGGTAGATTGAAGGTGACCTTCTCCTGGTCCGAGCGAGGTCTGAACATCTTCCCACCTTTGGGGACTTTCATTCTCTGGTTGCGGTTAGTTCCCGGCATTCGCTGCTCCTTCCCTGAGGGGGCGGGGTGGGCTCCTCACGCCCTGGATGGGGACACCCACCTTCTGAGGTGAGCGCTCACCCTTGACCTTTACATTGCTCTGCTCTGTGCGGACATCGGTTTACACATAATTACTGGCCTTTGTTTTATGACTTCTGAGTTTTGTGCTTTAGAAAGCTACTTACATGTCCATGTTTCCCATGATTTTTAATGTTCAATTTAACGTGGGCTTAGCAAAGAAAATGTTTAAAAATAATTGTGAAACTGAAGGACTGCCCGCCCCAGAGAGGAAGTCTTCCCGCTCGGAAGTCGCTCCTGAAACCTCTTACTTCTCTGTGCTCACCGCGGTGCTCAGACCTCGTTCTCTGGTCCTGAGGCCTGACGCCAGCACCTCCCTGTGTCGGGACCGGGGAGCCGGGTCGCATCCCGGGGTCGCACGCGTGCTCGGGCCCTGAGTGTGCATGGAGGAGGGGCCGGAGCCCTGTTCTTTCCTTGGTTCCCGCTGAGGGGTTTCCCGTCGGGCGGGCACAAGAACTGCTTCCTCCTTGAGAACACCCTTGTAGCAAGACTGTGTCTTCACACGGATTCTTCTTTTTTCCCTACTGCTGGGGATGTCCCTTTAGTCTGCAGTGGCTGCTGGTCCATTTAGGGCAGGTTCCCGCAGCCTCCTGACGCCCGTCACAGCGCCCAGCGGGCGACCTGTCCCACCTCAGCTGTTTCTCTCGGGTGTGCGGTGGGCGGACGTCTGCGTGGTCGGCGACCCCCAGGCAGAACGAGCACCAGGCGGCACGCACCTGCCCAGCCAGTGAAGCTTCCCACTCCGGCTTTTGCTGCCGCAGACTGCACCTCCCGTCTTCTGACTGTCCGCGCCGGGCACCCCCGCCGCACCCTGGCCGCGCCCCCTCCCCCGAGTCCGTGGGAACCTCCCAGACCTCCCGTCTCCACCAGCTGCTCGCTCTCTGCTCCCCTGCCCCTGCGCTGGGTCAATTATCTCTCAGGTCTAACAATGCGTGTTTACTCGTGAAAGTCCTCTTTACAGTTTCCCCGTTTTGTTGTCTTCACTGGAGCGCCCGTCTTACCTAGATTGTGTTGACCCTTTTCTAGGAGGTTGAGCTCTGTGGGGACTTCCCTTCCATTTCTTGGGTCACGTTTCACCCCAGGTGTCTCCCCTTCTTTTTCATGCAACGTGTGGCCGCCAGGTGCTTCTTTACCCTGCTCGTGCCTGACCTCACTTCGTGCGCACTCACAGGCCCAGGGCCCTGTGCTGATTCCGCTTCCGCCTCATGTGGGCTCACGTGTCCTCTTGAGCTAGGGACTGGGTGCTGCTGTCCTCGCCCTGTGGGCCGACAGCCTTCTTGGGACCCTCGGTCCTTGCTCTCAGTGGGCGTCAGGTTGGCAGCTTGGACCCAGCCAGGGCCATGCCTTCTGGGCTTCTGGCCTCCTGCCATCCAGCACAAGCACGAGGGAGGGTTAGTCTCAACGGGTCGAGGTCTCTGGTTGATAGGAATTCTTTGTGAGTGAGTCCAGCTGGGGACTGGTCAGGCCTGCGGGCGGCTCTCCCCGTCAACCGGGACCCCTTCCAGAAGGCAGCTGCATTGTAAAGAGCTAATTAAATGGAGACTTGATTGATTCTAAGTGGCAATTTCCTGGTGGTTCGGCTATTAAGTGTATAATGGACATTTTAGGAGCTGGTAAGCAAAGTTCCTGCCAGAAATGTCCTGTGGCATTGGGCTCCTGTCGCCCTCGGGAACCACAGGGAGGGGCAGGGATGTGGCTCCCAGGAAGGGTGCATCACCGCAGACAGACCCTTCCTTCCCAACGTGGCTGCGCACCCTCAGGTCACTGTGAAAACCGCAGATGCCGGGGTGGAGGCTCCAGGCATGGCCATGGCCTCCACAGCGACCCCACCTGGGGGCCTGGGGCTCTGGGAATGGGGAGGGCGAGAGGGCAAGGGAAACTGAGAGCCCCCACCTCACCCCCGCCACCAGAATACCCAGCATCCCGCGGCTCAGGTGGCCTTGGCCGCCAGGACGACCCGATTCCTTCTCACCCTTGTTCGCTACACCTCCAAAGAGAAGGATCCAGCAAAGGGGAATCTGAGTAGTGACCCCGTGACCTCCTCAGGACCCACCGCTCGGGGGGCCTCCACATCTGGCCTGGCCCGGAGCCTGAGCCGCAGCCATAGAGAAACGCCCTCCTCTTAAGGCTATGTGCCGTCAGGGTGGCCGTGACCTTGGGAAGCGATTAGGTGCTGCAACCTTCTGCCTCAAAAATCCCACAGCACCTTCTGGGGAACAGCCAACCCTTGTGGGCTGGAAGGGCAGAGAGCGTCTGAGCCCGCAAGGAGCCCGTGGAGCCGGCGGTCCCCGCACGCCTTGTCAAGGAAGCGGGGCGACAGCGGCCGCCCTGTGCACCGGCCCAGCCCCGGCGGATTAGCCCCCAGCTCCCCACACACCTCGAACACCGGAGAAACGGCCGCTCAGTGGGGTGAGCCCCAGCTCGGCAAATATTTGAGGTGCCGATGCAGGCAGGGCCCGGGCTGCGTACTCCTAGGACTGACAAGACAGAGTGACAAGGACAGTGGAGGACAAAACCAAAGTGCACCAAGACGCGCTGCGGGGAGCTGAGCGAGGCGTGCCCGGAGCTCCCCGGCCGCGGCCGGTCCTTTCGGACAAGGAACGTTCATGAAGTGACTTCCAAACCCACGGGTAGCTGATTGCCGAGGCCGGAGAGTGACCGCTAATTAAGCACGAACGCCCGGCTGCAGGGCGCTAACGACAGGGGACACACACTTTTTGTTCTAATTACAAACCCTCTGAGTGATGTTAAAGGTCAGGAGGCGCCGGCCTGCAGCCAGCCATTTCTGGAGCAGGCCCCGGACTGAGTGGCTGCTGGGGGGCCCCCGGGAAGGTCATTGCTGACGTGTGTCACACCCCCTCGGGACGCAGCTGGGTACCCGGGGCCTGGGGTCAGGCCCTATGAGGCCACAGCCTCCAAGGATCTCTCAACAAGATTCAGCTGAGCCCACGCAAATACAACAGCACAGTAAATCCTTTGGTTTTACTTTAACGTGCGCGAGCCTCAGTAAGTTAAACGCTGCCTGACAGAATAACCAGACCGAGCGGTGGAAACCTTCCCGGAGAGGAGGACACCGGGGACCCACTTCACTTGGGGGGACAAGCACTCGGGGCGGCCTGAAAGGTCACACACTCAGGTCCACAGACACACGGGCCCGCACACAGACAGGCCGCCCCCCCCAGGCACACACATAGAGGCACAGACGTAGACACAGGCACACACACACACAGACACACACACACGCCTGCACGTGTGTGCAGCACTAACTCTACAGACGAGTGTGGGCTTCCTCCAGCACTTTCCCAGGACGGGACGGGCTCGGAGCCCCCTCCCCACCGCCCCCGGGGAGAGGGGAGAGAAGAGCCCCTCACTGGGACCTCAGGAGGCACCAGGGAGGAGTTAGTTATAGTAAACGTGTCACTGCCCAGCTCAGGGCAGGAGGTAAGGATATTTATAGTGTCCTCAAATATTACCCCGCCGACCCCACACCGCCCGCCTGCCAGGGCGCTCCAGGTGAGTGCCCGCAGCCGCTGCCGGCTGGCCGGCCTGGCCTCCCCTCAGGAGGGTCTGCTTCCAGGACCCTGAGGGAAGGAGGCCTTCCGGGACTGGCCCTCCCGCTCACAGACCACAAGACACTTTAGACATTGCATGCTCACAAAACTCAAGCAAACTGTCAATTTTTAAGTTAAAAAGTGAAAATTCTTAATAGCTTCTTAGGAAAGCATCCGATTCTTTAATTCTGAGCCACTGGGAATGACAGAGGGAGGACCGACGGGAGCACAGGCGGGAGCACAGGCGGGAGGCTGGGCCCCAGGCGGCCTCAAGCACTGAGCCCACGCGTGAATGTGCGCTGACGGCGTCCTTCTCCCCCGGCCCCTCCCCTCCACCCCCCTCCCGGCCCAGCCTGCCCCGGCCCCACATGCAGCCCCCCACCTACACAGAACGGCACGTGGAAGCTTTGCTTTCTTATGATCTCGGGACTGGCTCTAAATTGAATAGAACCTTGAGAGCAGGATCTGTGACAATTATACCTTCGGGGCCAGGTCCTGGTGGGGTCGCACCATTGTACCAACTGTCCCCGGGGGACAACCATGAACTCTGGAAAAACTATGTCCAATGACAGGTTAGACACCGAGGAGAGACCGAGAGAAGGCAGACACTGGAGGGCTCCAAACCTTGAGGGAAAGGGTGGCAATGGGCGAGTTCCTGCTTCCTTTTTTTGCTTTCATTTTCCTGACTTCCCTGTTTTTATGGCTTTCTCCAGAGAGCAGGTTCCGGCTGGGGTTGTGCAGAGCGGTTAACACTGTAGGCTTCCTGGACTGAGCTGGCGGAAGGCAGAGATGAGAGGGACCCCACAGCTGGCACTGAGAGGCCAACCTCTGGGCGGGGGCCCTTTCCAAATTCCTGGCTGGTCCTTGAATGACACACAACTTCCCGTCACACAGGGGAGACCTCTGTGGAGGTCAGATGACGACGCAGCACCACCACCACGCAGAAGTCAACGCTCTCCAGAGGGACACAGCCCGCAGAGTCTCCACCGGGTATGAGCTGCCGTCCCGGAAACAGCCCCAAGTTCCCAGACACATGAAGAAACAGGAAAGTGAGGCCCACACATCAGTGGAGACCTCAAGATGATCCAGACTTTGGAATTAGCAGACACGGGGTTAAAAAAAGCTACTGTAGGGGCACCTGGGGGGCTCAGTCGGTTAAGCATCCAGCTTTGCCTCAGGTCATGATCTCACAGTTTGTGAGTTCAAGCTGGGTTCTGCGCTGACAGCTCAGAGCCTGGAGCTGCTTCAGATTCTGTGTCTCCCTCTCTCTCTGACCCTTCTCCATTTGCTCGCTCACTCTCTCTGTCTCTCAAAAATAAGTAAAAATTTAAAAAAAATTTTTTTAAGTAAAAAAGCTACTGTAACTATGCTTAAGAATATAAAAGGAGATATGCTTGTAGTGAATTAAAAAATAATAAATCTCAGTAGCAGAAAAGGAGTTGGCAGTTTGTGGTTCAGTAAGAGCCAGATAGCGGATTGTTTGGGCGTGGAGGCCATGCAGTCCGTCGGGTAGTTAGCTCGGCCACCGTGTCACGAAACACCCACAACAGACACCAGCAGGCGGCACAGGTGTGCTGCGAGAAAACGATTTACCAAGACTTGATGGCCACAGGCCATCGTCTGCTGACCCCTGACATAAAAGAAACCTAGAAGAACCAAATGAAAATTCTAGAATTGAAGAATTCGGTATCTGAAATAAGAGATTCAATAGCTAGACCTGACAGCAGAGAGATGAGAGAAGAGATAGTACCTCGAAGTCAGGTCGGTGGAAATGATCCAAAGTAAAGAACAAAAATAAGAAAGGTAAGAACGTGCACGGAGCACCAGCGGCCAGGGGGACAGTGTTGGAAGGTCCAATAGATGTGTAAATGGAGTCACAGAAGGTAAGGAGACGGAGGATGGGGTGGAAAAAGTCTGAAAAGATAATGGCCCCAAATGGCCCCCATCCGGTGAAAGATATAAATTTACAGATTTGAGAAGTCCTGCAGATTGGGTTTTTATCTGATTTCTGTTTCTACTGATAGGTCTTCAAGCGAAGTTGGAACAAGCGTGAGAAAGGCTGAGGGTCCGGGGTGACCGAGTGTGGGTGGGGAGGGGCCTCGAGGATGTGAGATGGGCACCTGGAGTTTGGGGAGGGCTGAGGAAGGGGCTGGGGCCAGGCGAGGGCCTCAGAAGAGGGGGCAGGGGGCCGCCCCGGCCCGGCCTGCACAGAGCCCCTCGGATCAAGCCGGCTGCATCGAGCCAGCGGCACACGGGGTGTGACAGCTGAAGGCAGCTGGCAGTCGGGTCACCGGGACCCTATTTAACAAAATGACTCCCGGAACTACCGCTGTGGTGGGCACGTCAGCCGCAGCAGGAGGCGCAGGGGCCACGCCAGAACCACACGGACCCCAGCGCCAGCACCGTGGACCCCTGCCTCCGCTCGGGATGTGGACGGGCCACAGAGCGCCAGGCACTCGCTGCGTCCCTGGGTGCTGCACAAACCAGGAAGGCCTTGTTCCTCAGAGTTTGAAGTTTCAAGGACACGAAAAGTTAATCTCGACCTGGTGGTTGGCCAGAGGTTTGGAGACAGACCCTAATGATCAAATTCATTGTAAAATCCACCAACGCAAAGATACAAAGGTGCTTCGCTCTGGGGGCGGGGCAGGGGCCATGAGGGGCCCCCCAAAGGCTCCATGGATTTTACAAGCAGGTTCTCTGTAGAGCAAGTTTAGATCTCATTGACCTTTACCCCTTCAGGTGAAAACTCCAGCAAGGCTATTTTCTCCGACGACATCTTTGTTGCAATGTGTGGGCAACGTCCCAAGGTGTCATGGCCACTCACATGGCTCCCGTGTCGCTGCGGCCACTGCTATCAGGGTGTCCCTAACACCGTCCCCCGAGGCCAGGCCTTTGTCCTGGGCCACTGCCTGGACACAGAGCAGCAGGAAATGATGGGGACTATTGACTTCTGATATGGATGCGGCTCACAGGGAGGGGGACAAAGGGCTCCCCAGGCGGGAGGACCACAGGGCGGCTGCCGGCCCAGGGGGCCCCGCGCAGGCACTGGGTCTTGAGAAAAGAGGGACTACCACACGCGAGCCGTTCCCAGAGGCACCTGTGCGGCTGGGACATCCGTCACAGGGACAACGCTCGCGTCCCCAGCTGCCGTCACCCAGGTGCCCCCAGTGCAGGGGGTCGGCGGCAAGGGCGCGGCCTGCTAAGTGGCCCGGCTGGCAGCTGCCCCTGCGGACCCCTCGAGCCGGGTCCCCACGGAGCAGCACCTCCACGGTGTCTACATGTTTGAGGGCTTTCTGTTCCCAGGGAGCTGTGCTGCCACTTCTTCTCAAGCTATTTTTATCTTATCCTTCTAGACTTGATTTCCTCAAGGTCAGATGGTAGTCTAGACCTGTCTGGGATGTTTTCCCACGAAAATCAGATTCTCACAAGGAAGGTGGACCGAGTGCCTCAGGCCTGATGAAAACAAAAGGGGTGTGTGCGTCACTCATTATCTTTGTGTCCCGTCACTACCTACCTACACGGAGCGGAAGGAGGGTCACGCCCTTGATAAGAAAGTACATCCAGGGATTTAAAACCTCTTTTCAAATCATGAGAGCAGAAGCACTCGACAGAAGCGTTGAGGGGACAGAAGATAGGGTGGAAAGACAAAGACATAAAACACCGGAGAGAACACGAGCCCAGGGACATTCAGGAGGAGTGAGCAGAGGGGGGGGTGGACAGGGAGCTGGGGTGCACCCCGTAGAGGGGAGGGCCCAGAGCACACTGCCCCGGGGGGCAGCCTCCTGGGAGTTTGGGGCAGAGCCACTCAAATCCATAGAAAACTGTGCCAGCAGCAATAGACAGCCAACGACTTCGGCTTCCGGGAAAACAAAAGGTTGTGCTGGAAACGGGAAAATGGTCCCATGCCGCCTCATGGCTATGAAGACAGTTCATGTAGTCATAACGCACAGTACCGAAATTTTGGTAGAAAATGCCAGAACTTAGAGAGCAAGCAGGTGGGGGTGGGGCTTTTTGTGTTAACTCCTCTGGTCAGAGCCCCACAGCTGGTGAGCTCACGTCACCGCCCCTTCCCGCCTGGTGCACCCCGAGTTTGGTCCTGGCCAAGAGAGCGGAGCATGCCCACCGTTTGCCAGCAGAGCCAGGCGCACCGGCAAGCGTGCTGGCCTCTCTGGGCACAGGGAGGCCCACCCCTAGATGAGGTCTGGGCAGAAAACCCCAGAAAGTGATGGTCGCAAGACTGCAGGGTATACAACGTCCATCACCTTCCTCTGAACAAGCAATAAAGGGATGGAATTAAAAATGTAAACCATAATGCCATTTACATCGACACCAAAAAAAGAAAAACAAAACAAAACAAACATAAATCTTAGGTAGAAATCTAACAAAATATGTACAGAACCTACATGAAAACATACAAACTTGGATGAAGAAATCAAAGGAGACCCGTATAAACGGAGAGATATTCCAAGTGCACGAAGGGAAGCACGGTCAAGCTGGGACTTCCCGGCAGACCCCTGGACGCAGCGCAATCCCGCTAAAAACATTCTAGGCTGTTATTTTATCATGTGGAGAGACAAAGGCCCCGGAGCAGCCAGCGGGGCCCTGAAGGGGAAGCCCACGGTCGAGGACTGACATCGTGACACACACAAGGCGTGTGTGGAACCACAGCACTCAGAGAAAGGACAGACAAGCGCATCAACGTGACAGAACGGAGCCCGGACACAGACGCACATGAACTCGGCCACCGATCTGGGACGAAGGAGCGAAGGCAGCGCTGCGGGACAGAAACGGTCCCTGCGACCAACGCTGGGACAGCCGGGCGTCCACGTGGAGAAACATGAGTCTGGACACAGAGCTCCCAGCCTCACAATAGTGAACTCACAGCGGACGGAGACCTGGATGTAAACTGCGGAACTACACGTCTCCTAGATCGTGTGGGAGAAAACCGAGATGGGTTTGGTGATGGCTTCCGAGGTGCGGCCCCAAAGGCACGGGCCCTGGGGGAAGGGAGCCGGGCGTCACCGAAAGGAAAGAAGCGTCTGAGAAAGGCCACCTCAAGAGAGCAAAACGACAGGCCACAGAAGGAGAGAGAATGTTTGCAAAACACTCCTCTGATAAAGGATCTGTGTCCCCCACACACAAAGGACTAAAATCTCAGTAAGAAAACAATCCAATTTAAAAATGGGCCAAAAATCCAGAGACACCTCACCAAAGAAGACATGCACGTGGAGAGTTAGGCCACTATCATACGTCATCAGGGATTGCACATTAAAACAACAAGGTACCACTGGACATCTACTAGAATTATTAGAATCCACAGCACCGACGACACGGGGTTCTGGCAAAAGGGCGTGGGACGCAGGAACTCTGTCACTGCAGGGGGTGCACACTGCTGCAGCCACTTTGGAAGATGGTTTGGCAGTTTCTTGCAAAATTAAACATACCTTCACCATATGACCCCACAGTCCTACTCCTTGGTATTTTCACAAAGGAGTAGAACTCTTATGTCCATAGAAAAACCTGCGAATGGGGGACTCCTGGGGGCCCTGTCGGTTAAACACTAGGCTTCGGCTCAGGTCATGATCTCACAGTTCGTGGGTTCGAGCCCCGCACTGGGCTCTGTGCTGACAGCTCAAAACCTGAAGCCTGTTTCAGATTCTGTGTCTCCCTCCCTCTGCCCCTCCCTTACTCACATTCTGTCTCTCTCTGTCTCAAAAATAAATAAATATTTAAAAGAAGAACCTGCAAATGGATGTTTATAGCAGCCTAATTCATTCTTGCCAAGACTGCTCTTCAGTCGTGGGGTGGATAAAGCCGTGCTCATGCTCAGTGGGATATCATTCGGGGTTAAAATAAGCGAACCATCGGGATGGGAAAGGACGTGGCTGAACCCTCGGTGCAGTTACTAAGGGAAAGAAGTCCATCTGGAAAGACTACCTCCCGGAGTACTCAGACAGCAGGATTCCGACTGTGAGACATTATGGAAAAGGCAAAGACCACAGAGGCGGTGAAAAGATCGGGGGACCAGGTGGTGGGGGAAGGGAGGGGCAGGCAGAGCACAGAGGAGCTGAGGGCCCTGGAACACTCTGTGTGACACTGTCAGGACAGGTCTCTGTCATCACACATTTGTTCGAACCTGTAAGATACGTAACGCAAGAGCAAACAGTAATGTAACAGTAATGTAACGTAATGTAATGTAATGTAAACTATGGGCTTTAGTTAATAATACATCAATCAATATTGGCTCATTGATTGCAACAAATATATCACAGCAACGCAAGATGTTAACAGCAGGGAAACTGGGGGTGGGGGGAGGGGGTGGCAGGTGGGAATGGAGACCCCTCTGTGCTGTCTGTTCAATTATTGCATACATTTACACCTTTACTAAAAACATTAAGTCTACTCATTTTCGAAGATCAGCATTGCTGAGGTGTGGGGGATGCCTTTGCACTATGAGGGAGCCTTAGGAGGCCCGGCCAGGGACGGAGGGGACCGTGTGGGGGCAGGGGGGTGGGGAGTCCGGGAAACACACGTGCTCCCGGCCCGGAGAGAGAGCGGGGTGCGAAGCCTGTGGTTTTGAGCGGGTGAGTGGTCTGTTGTGACTCTACGGTCCTCGCACACCGCAAGGTTCTGTTCGAACACACCACAGTTTGCTCAGTTTCGCTGAAAAGGGTGTTATTGCCACCCACGGGGAACGAACGGGTCCACGGGTTGGGTTCTGGCTGCCAGGATGGCACGGGTGGAGGGTGCCGTGGCGCCCGGAGCTTTCCTAGCGTGCAAGGCGGGAAGACCGGGGAAGCCAGCTGCCAGAAGTTACCAGTGGGTGTGCAGGGAGCAGGGTGCGTGCGCACACCAGTGCGAGCGCCCGTGGGTGTGAGGAGGCGTGTGAGCGAGCGGGCAGGCAGGAGAGGCGCCCCCAGGACCCGGCGGTGGCACCCTCAGGTCCACCCGCTGGCTCAGTGGACAGCAGCACGGGCTTCGCGACGGGTCAGGAGAGACCCCTCTGAGGGGGAGGGTTTGCCTGTGTCGGAGCGGCCACACGGCCCACCTGGATGCGGGTGCCGGGCACTTCGCACACCACAGGCCCCTGACCGCCCCGAACCTCCCTGCTGGGACAGAGGCTCCCGGGAAACAGCCTGCCGTGTGGCCCTCCCAGGACAGGAGGCCAGGGTTCCTGAGGGTGCCGTGACCTGCACGTCCGCACAGGGCACGCTCACACCTCCGTCACGGCACCACCTACGGCCTCCCGTGGGCCCACGTGTGGCCTCTCCGTGCAGCCTGGCGGCGGGACAGTCGGCTCCGGGCCAGGCCGCCGAGGACCACAGGGCACCGGCCTTCAGGACACGGCACAGGGAAGGAGGACCTTGTCTCTGGGAAAGCAAACAGTGCGTGCCCACTGGGGCCCGGCACCGGGGATGGAGGCCGAACACAGCGAAGTGTGGGCCCGTGGGCCGGTGCAGGTGGCCGGGGCCGGAGTATGGTGGCGTCACTCCGCTCAAAGTCTGCCTGCCGTCAGCCAGCCCCAGGACAGGGCCTCCTTCCTGCTCCTCTCCCTGGAGGAGACGCCACCCTGCCACGTCACGTCCACCTCAGAGATCCCGCTTGGCTCCATGTTGGTCCCAGGCCGGGGACACTGTTCGTGGTCGTGAGGAGTGGCCTGCCCGCACGGGGCTCGGGAAGGCGCCATGCTCTTCGGCAAGAGATGTATTATCCCAGCTGGCTGACAAACTGATCTTCAGATTGAGGAAAGCCAGCGGCAGGTGCCTCGGGGCCAGGTGCCCCTGAGGGCAAGGTCGGGGCCTCTGGGGCGGGGGTGGTGCGGAGACAAATCCCCTTAGTCTCCACCCACTTGCAGGACTCGGAGGTGGGGTGGGGGCGGGAAGAGGGCCCTGGAGCACTGGGCTTGGGGTCAGCTTTCCCGACCCTGAACACCACGGTGGTCCGGGTTGCAGTGGCTTCTCTGGTCTGGTGGGAAGAGCCCATCTTGTCCCTGGGTGGTCAGCCACGTGTGCCCAGCCCGCATCCGCCAGTGCCTCCTGTGGGGGGCACCTCAGGTGAGCCAGCGCAGGGCCAAGACATGCTCCTCCAGGCTTCAGGGGCCCCAAATGCAGGGCGCAGGGCAAGGCTCACGCCGGCCCGGGCTGAGGGCACCGCAGCCAGTGGACCGTTCTTGGCATTATTGAGTTAACGAGTAAAGGACTTTGACCCCAGAGGCTGTGTTCTCAGCACTGGGGGCCTTCTCAGAAACTCACCACGGTCTTCCTTCTCCGGTTCCTGCCCAGAAACGACAGCTCCGGGGGAGGAGGGCCGAGCCGAGGCTTGTCCACACCTGACCCCCGGCCCTGCTCCGGTCACTAAGTGTTTGTAAATGGTGCTCAGGTGCCCCCTGTCCTAGCCCCACTGCCCTGGAGGCCACCGCGACCCCTAGCACTGGGGGAGGGAGAAAGGAGAAGAAAAGGCACGCTGGTGGCCGCGGTTGGCCGCGCGCCGGGAGAGGGGACACACCCAAGTCACCGGCAGTCTTTCGAGGCCTGGCCAAATCTAAAACATCCTGTCCAGCTGAAGACTCGGTGGGTACAAGCCAGCACCCACCAGGACGAAGCCACACAATCATCCCCACTCCAGGGACAGGGCAGGCCCAGGAGCCTGCCGAGCAGGGCTGCGGCGTCCCATTCCTGCCGCTCACGGGAGCACACGCGCCCTCCGGGGCTGGGCGAGGGCCCGGCTGCTCACCTTCCGTCTTGGACACGAGCGTCCGTAGCTGCAGTATGGCTGTCTTTGCATTTTCGTTTTCACACGGCCATCGTTAGCTGGCTGATGTCATGGCCGGGCCCCATGCCGGGATCAGCACAGAGCACCCCCCGGGCACCTGCAAGCTCCCCGGGAGCATCTGTGCCCCTGCTGACCTCCGCTCTTGCAGCCGCATCCAAGGGCAATGTGAAGGTCAGCCACGTCCCTGCGGAGGAGGCCAGAGCGAGGAGGGAGGGCAGCTAGCCTGCAGCAAGGCCACTCGCATCCCTCAGATGCAGCAGCAGACCAGGCAGGAGCCGGAGTGCGGGAGGCCCTGGAGGGCCCAAAGTCCCGTGGAGTCGCCTGTGGATGTGTGAAGTGGACGGCTGCCAGAGCCTGGCTGGGCGGCGGCGGCTTAGGGATGGTGACCATTACCTCCCTCTGCTTCCCACCCTAGACACCCTGGAATTTGGTTCCTGGCCGCAGCCTCACCCCGAGGCCCTGGTTCAAGTTGTTTGGAGCCAGTCCTAGGGGACCGAGCTCCTCAGCCGCCTGAGAGACTGAGGCCAGAGGCTGGCCCACCCTCGGTTACACTGGCCGCTGGTCCACATCTGGGTCCTCAGTGAAGGAGCAGAAGGCTCTGCCGCCACGGGACTCAGGAAGGGTCACACGGAAGTGTGGCTTGCCTTCGTGCTGCACACTCTGCTGTCACTGCACACACAGGGGTGACACTAGCTGCCTTCTGGGGAGTCCGGCCTCTGAGTTGGCCTTTGTAAAGTATGGGGTGGGGGGCGGTGCGCTGTGGCCACCCTGGCCCTCAGTGTTGAGCACACCTGTTCCCAGGCCTGCTCCAGGCACCTGCTGGAAAGCTCTCGGTGGGCTGCCTCCGTTGGGATGGCCCAGGGGTGGCTTCAGCCCCTCCTCCACCCCAGGCTCTTCCCCAGCCCAGTCCCCTAGGAGCCCAGCTGCCTCTTTTGGGGTTGGGCAAGGAGCCTCCCTTGGGACTCTGTTCAGGGTTTGACAGTCTATGTGGGGACACCCCCTCGGACATGGTGGGTGGTGACAATGACTTGACCGTTCCCCAAGCGCCCCCTGAGCATCTGCCTTGTCTGCCCACTCCTTCCTGAGCCCCCGTAGGGAGAGTGGGTGCTGCAGAGGCGTACAGAGACCTCAGGACCCCAGGAGCAACGGGCCTCGGAGGGTCGCCACCCGCTGCGGCCCTCCTCCTCGTAGGAGCCAGCAGCCGGGAGCGGTGCACACGCGCACACCTATGCACAAGGGTGGTCCCCCTCCCGGGGGGCTGCCCTGAGCGGATTCACATCTAGCTAGCGGGCCGCAGGTGAGCTGCACCCAGCACCCTGCATGTGAGGGCTGCGTTCTCAGGGAAAGTAGGTGGCGGGGTGGGAGACCCATGTCCACTGCTCCCCAGGTTCTAGGGCTTGTTAAATCCAAGTAGAGACAGAACCCCCAGGACCTGGTGTTTCCACTATGTGTGTTGTTCTACAAGCTGCCAGAAAGAGGCATTTGCGCCTTCCTAGTTTGCAAGAAGCCCCTCCCCCAGTGAGAGCTTGGACTTCAGCATCACAGCTCGGCGGGTGGTGAGTTCCCTGAGGCTTCCTGATTTACCCAGGAAAGGAAGAAACAGAACCCGGCCCTCCCCCCTCAGCCCTGCACCCTTCTTTCCCGAGTGCAGAGCAGTCCCTGCCCCCAAGAGGGGCTCACAGGACGTCTCCCAGAGCTGATCTGCTTGCCAAGGCCGCATCTCTGCCTGAAGAAGCACGTTCCACTGGGTGACGGCAGCCTGGGAAGTGACTCGGCTCAAGCCCGCCCCAGAAAAGCCCACACCTGTCCACAGGCCCCCAGCCTCCATCGTCAGCCCAGTGGCCTCGACCCCCACCTGGGCCCCCTGGGCTGGTGCCTTCACCCGGACCACTTGCCCCAGCCCCGCTCACTCTGGCTGGCCCCTCCCTTCCTGCGTGGCTCATGCCCACTGCCCCTCAGACAGGAAGTCTACGGCCTGGACTCTGACCCTCTGTGTCTGGCAAATCACGGGGCTCTCCATTCTTTCCAGAGCTGATGGATGAACTTCGGTTGTAGATGTGGGCCGGAGACACAGTGAGCTCCAAGGGAAGGCCGGTGTGAGGCTCAGCTCCGGGCCCCTGGCCCAGCTGGTCACCTTGCATGACCCGGAGGGCGTCCAGCGCTGCCCTGGCCTGTGCAGACCCCACCCACCGTCGCCATAAGGACTCAGGGCCCTGGCAGGCGGCGGGAGGGGCTCCAGGTGGAGGTGGCACCACGCGCCCTCAGCCTCCTCACCCCTCACCCACTGACCAGCACCCTCTGGGACGCTGGGACTCTGAGGCCAAATCAGAGTGGCCTGGCTGAGACCCTTTAGTGCCAAGACATCTGGTCTCTTGGGCCTTCATAAAGGAAGGCCTTCAATCTTTGAAGTGACCTTAACCTCTGACCGGACCCTGGAGCACATACGGCCCGGTTTCGGACTCATTTACTCTGCACATGTTTACGGAAGAGCCTTACAAAACAAGAGGGCTGGTGCCAGCATTACAAGCGTCCCCGGGGAAGGGCCCGCTCGTGAGGTGACAGGTCTGAGCTGCCGCCACCCTCCCTACAGTCTTGTCGCTCTCAATGGAGCCACACAACTCTGCTGAGAGGCCTGCGTGGCCCCTCTTCCCAGGGACACATGTGACTGGGTGTCCTCCGGGCCCTCGGAGCTCCCCACACCCCTGCCCTGGCTGGCTTCCCCCAGCGGCTCCTCGGACACGCTTACACAGGCCCGCCTCGGGGCCTTTGCGCTGGCTGACCCGCTCCTGAGGAGGCCTTCGCCTCGTCCCGGGACTGGCTCTCCTCTGCCTGCCCTGGCCACCTCTCCTCACCCGTGTCTCACCGTCGTACATAACGCCACTCCTGTGCCCCGTCCTCCTCTGTCGGTCCCCCCCAGGACCCTGCACTTGTTGGGGGGCTGGGGCTGGTCTGTGGGCTCTGCACCCTGTGGCCCACAGCAGCGGCAGGCGCTGGGCGGCTCTGACGTCGTGCGGTGAGCACTGACCTGAGGGCGGCTCCTCCGGCAGCCGGAGCCGCAGCTGCTTCAGGGTCAAGGACGCCTAGGCTGCATTAGTAAAGGAATCAGACCAGTTATGCCCCCAAACGTTGTCGCTGTGCTGACAGCGTTGACCCCCCTGGGACCCGAGCTCCAGGCTCGGCGCAGGAGCGTGCGGTGCCGGCGCCCGTGCAGGCACCTGTGTCCCCGGCGCTGGCACATCGCAGATTTGCGCCGTCCTGTTCCAGGAGGCGCGACTGGGGATGAGCGGGCAGGGTTGGGAGCTGGTGGCGGAACTGCGCTGGCCCAGGCCTGGCGCCTGCTCCCGGGCGCCTGGCCTCCCCAGGTGAGCGCTGTGTGGGTGGGCCGAGCAGCTCCCCACCCTGAGCCCCGACGCCCCCTCCGTGCTCTGAGCAGATGCTGGTCCACGGCTGCCCGCCTCGGAGGGCGTTGTCCGCGGGCGCGGTGCTCTCGGGAGGCTGTGTGGCAACTTGGGGAAGGAATCCGGATGGGGTGCCTCCTCCCAGGCCCAGAGCCTGGACGGTCTGGACGAAACTTGCAGACGGATGAGGAGCCGGCCTGCAGGGATGTGCTCACTCTCCCACACATGCAGGTGGGCAGGCAGGGCGCGGGCACTGACGACAGGCACAAGCCGGACACAGCGTGCCTGCCTCCGCGGTGCTGACCTACTTGCACCAAAGAACTGGGGGCCTCAGGCGCGGGGGGCGGGGGTGGTGGGTGCTGGAAGGCAGGGCAGATGCCAGGTAGCTGTGTGACCGGGTGGGGTCTGGGTTTTCGCTGTAGGGGGGCCACACATGGCAGGGTCACAGCTAGGGTGGGTACGGGGCCACCCTGCTCCTGTCCCAACTGCTCTTGGGGCCTCTGTGGCCCTTCCAGCCCCTCTGCCATCTCCAACTTCACTAGCGGGATACCTGCCCCCGGTCCTGAGCTTGCTGTGCTCCAGTCCTGCAGTCCCTACAGGCAGGGCGGGGGTGGGGAGGGCTTGCTCAGCACCCCTCCTCCCCTGGCCTGAGCAGAGAGAGGAGACGGAAGACAGGAAAGGAGACAGGGAAGGTCTGGGAGGAGGGCTGGGAGGCAGGATAGAAGGGAAGGTGCAGGAGCAGGGTGGGGGCAGAGACCTGCCTGCTGAAGGTGCCTCGAACGTCTGCCCAGTGCGTGCCACAGGGCCCTCAGCCGGGCTGCCACGGCCCAGGCAGGAAACCACGCGGACTGGGCTCCAGTGTGGAGAGGCTGGTCAAGCAGGCTCTGCTCAAACCCAACCAAGCACCCAAGACCTGGAGACAGTGACCAGAGCCATGGGCCCTGTGCTCCTGGGCACAGGCCCCTCCCAGCACCCAGCCAGGTGGGGCCAAACGGGCCTCCTGTGAAGGCAGCTGCGAGCAGGTAGCAAGGCAGGGCAGGCGGCAGAGAGCAGAGCCCCGTCCCTCGTTGGCCAAGTGCCCCCCCTCCAGGCAACACTTCGGCAGGGCTTTGGACACCCACCGGGGGGACAGTGCGTGGATGGGAACCCAAGCTCCAGCCTCTGGCTCAGGGGCCTGGCCTGTGTGACAGGAACACTCTCCTTCAACCCAAGGCGACAGAGAGGAGCCCGTGGCCCCTTCCTCGAGAGGCAAGAACTGGGGGGGCAGGGGGGAGTCCTGATACATTTCCCAAGAAATAAAGTGCAAGGCTGACTGAGGGACAGGTCAGGAGGACACAGAGACAGGTCACAGAGCACCGTGCTTTCTCCCGAGAGGCTGACCCAGGTCCGGACCCACTCGAAGGGGCTTGGAGCCTTGGGAACAAGGCCAAGAGTGTCTCTACTTACAGGAAGTTGGCCAGGCAGAGCGTCTCTGGGGAGTCCCTTCCATGAGCAACAGGGCTAGATGCTATCAGCACTTCCCAACCTTTGCCCCTCTTTTCTTGGGACATTTCAGTGTGACAGCTCAGCTCCAAATGCCCATGGATTGCTTTACAGCCTGTGGCTCATTCCCCCATGGGCAGTTCCTGAAAAGTGAGACTTTACACCCTCAGCATGGAGCCTTTCATCTGGTAGAGGCTCTGGGGAGGGCCCTTGGTCCAGGCTTTGGATGATGGGTCTCGACTCAAGGCCCACTGACCGGGTCTGTCCGGCCAGGACTGGGGCCCAGTAGGGCCCGCTGACTCATCTACCTTTGGGAGCATGGCACCCTCCCTGTCCTTCCTCCTTTTCCAGATCCCCTCAAGCATTCCTTCCAGAGAAGTAAGGGGAGTTCAGGGGAGGCAGGCAGAGATGGAGAGACCCAGGAACCACAGGAGAGGGCAGGGCAAGCATGAGGCTCAGCGCCAGAGGCTCCCGGTCCTGGGACCAGAGAACAGGAAGTAAAAACCATGAGCTTCCGGTTTTAACTCCAGGAGATAAGTACCACACCCTGGCTTCTCCCACAGCCTGGGGGTGTGCCTGACGCAGGGGCCGGGCCCCTGTGGCTGCACCTCAGAGAACCTTGGTGATTAGGTGGGGGTCTGGGCCAGGGTCTTAGGCTCCCCAAGTGCCCTGGGCAAGACGACAGAGCGTCTGTATGGAGTACCCAGGGATGTCCCAGGCCTGCGGTCTACGCACCCCACTCAAGGACGAAATCATAATCGTAGGAAAGGCACTTTGGAAGCAACAAGAATTGGAGCCAGGAACATGGGGCCCTAAGCCAGACGCCAGGATATTTGAAGGCATGATCCCACTCCAGCTGGGGGTTGGGGGGTGGAAAGGAACTTCCTGTGGAGGCTCAACGTGGGTCAAGAGAGAGGCATCACCCCAAGAGGAGGGCTTGCAAAGCCCCAGGAGCACTGGCAGCACAGGGACCAGGAGAGGCCGCCTTGCCACCACGCCCGGGACTCTGGCCCTCCAAGCCAGCAGGGCCCATCAGCCGCTGGGGTCCTCCTGGGGGTGTTTCTGCCAGGTCTGAGTGGGGGGAAGTGAGTCCAGGCCGCCCCCTTTCCCGAGAGAAGCCGTCGTGGAGAAGCACAGACTCTCAGCCTCAGAGTGAAGCCACCACCCCCCCGCCGGCCCACGTCGGGCGCCCCGGGCCTCCAGCCCCCCCCCCCACCAGGAGCTGCACTTGCAGGGGGCCCCACACTGGGGGTGTTGCCGCACCAACACTACCCCTCCCCTTGGCCTCCACAACCGTAGCCCACCCTGCCCAGGGGTCTCAGGGCTCAGGCCTGCCTCCTCACTGGCAGGGTCTCCACCCCCTCAGGAGGCTTCTCCCTTACCTGACTCAGTGCCCACCTTTTGCCTTGGACCCACTGGGATGTCAGCTGGACACCTGAGCCGTATCTGTCCCCTGAAATATCCCCTACCTAATGCCTGGGAATAAATGAACCCAGTCAACTCACAACTGTCCCCTCCCCAGAATCCCGTCCGGTTCCCCCCCCCCACACCCCCAGTCCAAGTCTGATCAAGTGCCTCCCCTTTGTGCCACCCGGGGAAAGGTCATAGTCCTCCAGGGTCTGTGGTTGTGCTGGTCTGCTTCCTCCAGCCTCCCCTCCAGCCCCGCTCTGGCCTCCCCTCTGGCCTCCCCTCTGGCCTCCAACATTCTAACCTCCCTCCTCCTCCAGAAGCACCTCTCCTGGTGACACCTCCAGAGCTCTGTCTCCTAAAGCTGCCTGGACCCTCTACTGTCCGGCCGAGTCCCTCAACCTCTCTGGCCCTGCAAGCTCTACCTGCGGGTGGGCTCCCTGGCCTCAGTGGTACCCTCCTCCCCTTCTGAATTTCCTAAAGATGCAGCCAGAGGCGGATGCAGACACTAAGTCCTCTGTGGAGCCCCACACATGGGGTCCTAGGGGTTGCGGGTCCACGGCCTCAGCAGCCACACTTGTTTCCCATCTCCCAGCAGCAGCCTCCAGGGGTGACCCCAGCCTCCTGGGCCAGCTTGCTGGTGGCCATGACCCTGCCCTCTGGCCAAAGCTGCTGGACATGAGAAGCTGCCTCGAAACCCTGGCCTGAATTGTTGCTTTGTCTCAGGTCCCCACACCGTGTTGCCCTGTTTGTCCCTGGTCCCCGAACCTTGTTGCCTTGGCCAGGTCACACATGGCTGGAAGAAATCTGACCAAAACTACGGAACACCTGGAACCATTGGTAAGACATTTGGCAAATGCTTGGAAATCAGTAGAACCCCGGCTCTCCTGCTCCCGCGCCTTGAGATGGAAACAGCCTGCTGCTGCCAGTGAGGCGAGGGGCCTGGGAGGCGAAGGCGTGGCTGTGAATGCTCTGTGGGGGCTTGTGGGACTGGGTGCTGGTGTTGGCTGCACGGGGAGGGGTCCAGGGGACACCCTGATCTGGGGCCAGGTATGTGGGTCGGGAAGGGGGAGATGCCACAGGGCAGGGAGGTGGGCTAAGCATTGGGGAACCCAGACAGGGGAGGTGAGCAATGTAGCTCTTGGTTTGTTTGCCAAGGTTTGGTTTGGATGTTGAGCCCTGGGGAAGGCTGAGAGACAGCAGGAGGCGGGGGCCCAGGTGGACGGAGAAAGGATGGCTATGGAACGATGGGCAAAGGGACAGAGTGGAAGGATTAGGGGGCTGCAAAAGAAAGGGCCGAGGTGAGGGTCACCTGAGGCCCACACCGAGCCAGCAGGAGGACCCTGGGCACCTGGGCAGAGTCAGTGCGGCGGATTCCGAGGTACAGGAGTAAGGGGGGAGCCTGAGGGAGGGGCAGGGAAGGGCAGGGCTGGGAGGGGGCTGGGCACCAGGAGGGTCCTGGCTTACTCTTTATGACGGGGAGACTGCCTGTCTGTGGTGCGGCCGGTTCCCAAGCACAAGCGAGGCTGCACCACCGCCCCGGCGGGAGCCTCGGAACGCGGCCTGGCCCGGAGCAGGAGGGCCCTGCAAGGCAGCTGGGCCAGTCCCATGGGGTTTCCCTGGGGTCCTTCCCATTGTCCTTAGAACCCCCCAGTCTCCAGGCTCAACTGTTACCCCTGGTGGGGGGGGGCAGCAATCCCAGACAGCGGTGGAATGGAGATGGGGTGCTCGCACAGCAGGCCTTTTGAAATGTGTGAATCCTGGCCTTGCTCTGACCACGGGACAGAACTGGCTGCGGCGGGGGCCACCCTGCCCTGAAGAAGTTCCCCTCAGGACAAGTCTGGCTCGAGAGATTCACAGGGCCACCAGGCGAGTGACAAATTCCTGGGGCTAATACTCCAGTCAGTGCCACCTTGCCGGCAGCCTCCCCTCAGGGCCACTGAGAGCCCGGGTGGGTGGCTGTCACTGGAGCGTCAGACCCCACACCAGGGCCGCGCGAGAAGCCCCAGCTTGCAAAGAAAGCATTTACTTCACAAAACAAGGGTGTTCCATGGCCCTGCCTGGGTCCCCACAGTGTCACGGTTCACCCTGCACACATCATCATCTTTACGGTGGTTTCACAGAAGCGAGAAGGAGGCAGAGGACAAGAGTCCCCCTCATCCCCCAGAAACGGGTCAGTTCCTAGAGCGGGGGGGGGGGGGTGCGCAGGCAGTGTGAGCGTCAGTCAAGACTGGGCTCTCAGAGCCCCAGCTCGCGACGGGACCCGTCCAGCAGATGACCGGTTGGAAGTGGCCAGTGTCCGGAGGAGACACACGTATGAGACCTTGGTGCTCAAGTTTTACTCCCAGTGTCACAGAACCCCAGAAAGCCCAGTGTGGGACAGAGTGAGCATGACACCAGGCGGCCAAGGAAGAGATGCCTGAGGGGACAGGGGGAGGCGGAGGGATGGAGAGGGCCCTCAAGAAGCAGAAAGCAGAACCAAGAGGGAAGCACAGGGACCCGGCCGTGCCCAAGGGCGCACCGGCTAACCCAGCGGTGCCCACCCTCCCAGCACCCAGACCCCAGGTTCAAAATTCTCCCCTAGGCTATCCCTAACCCTTCCGCCCTGCCCGAAAAGGTCAGAGCCCAAGGCCCTGGAAGAGCCCTCTCCCCTCTCCTAGCCCCTCCCCATTCCCAAATCCCTGCCTCCCGGCTGATCGCTGGGGCGGGGTCCTCTCCCCAGGCTCCGCCTAGCAAGTGACAGGGCCGTCGCGCGTCCCCCCACCTCCCGAAGACCCTCCCTGCCGCGGCCCCAACAAGCTGAAACTTCGGTCCTCAAGAGCTCTGAAGCTGACCTTCCGATCACCTTGCCGGGGACCGCTGCGGTGCCCCTGTGCTGGCTCACTGGAGCACGTTAAGAGAAATCGGACGGACCAGGAATTTGCAAAGAGAAACACTGACAGTGGAAAGATCGCTTCTATAAATAGGATTTTACTGCCTTTAATCTTGAGCCGCCCGTTTTCCTTTGCATTTGGAGCCAAATACCACCCCGGGGCTCGGCGGACGAGCCCGGCGGACACAAAACCCGGCCGAGGGAGCCCGGGGCGGCGCAGCCCGCGCGGCCTCGGGGCCTGGAGGCGGCAGAAGGGAGCCCCGAACGCGAGGCCCCAGGACCCCGGAGGCGGCGCGCGCCCGGCCGGGACCGGGTATCCCTCGGCGGCCGGCACGGCCGCTCCGGGCCCGGCCAGGCTCGCGGTCCCCGCGCCGGCCCGCCGGCCCCGAGGGCCTGACTGCTGGGGCCGCCGCGGGCTCCCGGCGGGGCCGAGTCGGGAGGAAGTCGCGGCGGGGCCAGGACCCCGAGCCCCGGGCCTCTTACCGATCTTGGCCAGGCTGGCCACGAGGATCCACAGCGCGATGATGTACGGGTCCTTGACGTGCTGCCACTCGAAGGTGACGACCTGGAAGCCCTGGCCCGCGCCGTGCGCGTCGCCAGGCTGCTCCTCGACGGCCCGCGCCCGCGGCAGCGCGCCGAGCGCCAGCAGCAGCGCCAGCGGCAGCGCCCGCCCGGGGCCCGGGGCCCCGCGTCCCGCCATCGCCGCCGCGGCTCAGCGCCCGGGGCGCGCGCTCATGTCGCGTGGGCCCTGCCGCTCGGCCGGACGCGCTGCGCGGGGACGCCCGGGACTCGCTCGCAGGGCGGCGCGGAGCCGAGCGCACTCCGGCTGCGGGCTGCTGTCCCGGTCCCCGCCCGCCAGGGTGGCCTTTAATCCGGCGGCCCCCTCCCGCCCCGGGGCGGGGCCTTCCCGCCCCCGCGGCGCGCACGCGAGCGCGGACTCCGGCGCCGGCTCCGGGCACGCCGGCCCAGCCTGCGCACGCCCACCCGGGGCCGACCGGCGCCCCGACCCCCTCCTTGCCCCCGCGCGCCGGGCCCCCTCGATCTCCTCCTCCACCGGCTCCCGCGCCTCCTTGTCCCACCTGGTCCCTGTCCAGGGGCTGGAGGGCGCAGGCCGGGAGGTCCAGGCTCGCGACTCCGGAGGCTCCGCGGAGCGGGGTGAGGCGGGGATCGCAGCAGCGAGCGGTCCCCGAGGGCTTGGCTGGGGGCTGGTGGGCTCCAGGAGCCTCGGGCGCCCCTCAGCGGCCTTCCTGCGGCTCCGGAGTCCCCGGGGCAGCTGAGGGCGCACTTGCCCCAAGCTGCGGCTCGTCCATGGATGCGGGACCTGAGGCTGGTAGACACCGCCAGGGGCCCGAGGGTCCAGAAGGGGACCAGGTGGAAAGCTATGTCTTCAATATGTACTTGCATTTCCTAACAGGATGGAACAGGTTGTCAGAAGACCGGGTCCTTCTCCCTCCAGCCCTGGCGTGGGGCACAGTCCCAGCCATTCTGCCCTTCCCCGGGCATGGTGGCCCCTGCTCCTTCTCTGAGGGACCCTCCAGCCCTGACCTGGGAGCCCAGCTGGAGGGCTCAGACCCAAATGCCCTTTCTACCCGAGGGCTTGGCCCTCACTCACAGCGCCTCCTGCCTGCACTGTCCTCCATTATCCCCACATGGGCATCTCAGACTTGACCAGGCAAGTGCCTTCCTCTTCCCTTCCCCAGCCCACCCTGCAGCCTCAGCACTGGGCCGCCCCATCGTCGCGGTCCTGCCCCACACGGAGGAGGCGTGCCTCTCTCCTTCAGCTCCTGTTTCCATCGCTCAGCACACCTGTCGGCCCCACCTGCAGAATGCCAAGGGAGCCCGGCCACTGCTCAGCAGCCCCAGCCATCACCGGGCTGCTGCCAGGGCCCCTGGCCTGCACCCCCTCCACCTGCCCTGCCCGGCTCTCCGTGGGGCCTCCAGTTTGGTGGGAAGGCCCAGTCCTCCCAGGACTTAGGGCCCCCTCTCAGAGCTGCCCTCGTGGGGACCTCCACTGGCACACCCCCTAGGCTTCCCGAAGTCTTTGCTCCTGCGTCACCTTCTCCTTATCCTGTAGCCGATCTCTCAGCTCATGGTTGTGACATCCCAACTCCACTCCGTCCCAGTTGTGCTCCTCCAGGCCTTCTGACATGTCATCCATCAAGCCGCCTGCCGATCGCCCTGTCCGTGGGCCGTCTGTTCCCGGAGTGAGGGCTCCACAGAGCCCAGAGGCTCGGCTGCACCCCCTTCCTGAAACTTTCCCTGGCAGACAGGAACGCTCAGGAGAAATCGGCTGGGTGGATTGACAGATGGGTAGGTGGGCAGGGGGGTGGGCTGACAGGTGGACGGACAGGTGGATGATGCTTCTAACATCAGAATATTTGTCCGGGTGCCAGGAGGCTTGAACTGGACAGTGCTGAGCTGGGTGACTTTATTCGTTGGGTTTTCTCCTCAGCTTCTTGCTGATGGGAGGTGGCATCAGTAGTGGGGTAGAGAGAAAGTGCATTCAAACCATGCCCAGCAGGGTGAATTGGCACAGTGGCTGAGCACAGAATGAGCTGGTGACTATTTGGGGAGATGCTGCAGACAGCTTCAGTCTTCACTGGGTGTCCCTTGAGAACTTTCCAGCTGTAAGGGCCTCTGCGGTACCCCAGGGATCCCTAGTGGGGGAGGAGGCCCCGGGGGAGGGGGAGGGCCTGAGCTGAGCACAGCATCGTGACAGGAGGACGTGACCAGCTGGCAGGGCGGCCTTGTGCAGAGGGCCGCGGAGGCTGGAGAGCCGGCCCAGCACGGCCTTGTCTGTTTGTCCCCCCCAGGACCGTTCTCGGCCTCCTGCCCAGAGAGAGTGCCGGCTGGACAAGATGGGGTTATCTCCAGCCCGGACCCCCTTCTCTGTTCTTTCCTCATGGTTCTCATGTGAAGCCCTTGGGAAGAATGTCCTCTTTGAAGACGGTGCCTTTGCATGCCACAGGAAGGCCGAATTCCCGCCAGGACAGCGTGTGCTCTGACGCCTGAGGACCCTGTAGTCACTCCACCCTCCGGGGTTTTCACCAAGAGCCTGTCCTCAGAGCTCCGCATTTCTCCTGGGGCGGGGAGGGTGCTGCCTCTGAGGTCCAGGCCCTTTCAGAGGGCAGGACAGCTGAGCATTGTCGCGTGGACTCCAGGGCTCAGTCTGAGTGCTGGTGCTGGTGACGGTCCCCCATACGGTGTGCCGCAGAGGTGGCCACAGGATGCCCAAAGGCAAAGGCAAGAGAGGCCCAGTGGCGAGTCGGAAGGAAGCAGGGCCCTGAAATGGAGTGACCGGACAGGACTGTGAGGCGGGATCTGGGTGCCGGGGGACGAACGCGCCTGGGCTTCAGATCCCTGAAAGGCTCCGGGGCGGCAGGTGCCTGCGCCTGCGGAGGGCAGGGACCCCGCGTCTCCATCGGTGCCGCGCACGTGTCCCCGCCGCCGCTCTGCCTCTGACGGAGTTGTGGTTTCAGAAAGGGCCCGGGGCACCCCGGATCCACACAACAACAAGGCCGAAAGTACTCAGGCCCCAGGGTGGTGGGTGTGGCAGGGTGTCTGGGGCAGCGTCCTCAGGACCTTGCCTGTGTCTGACGGTCTGATAAGGCTGTACTCACCATGGCCGCGGGGCAGGCCTGCGTGCAGCCACCGCCCTGCCCCCACCCTCCCAGTGGCCGGGCCACCTGGGGCCCGCCTGCCCTGCGCTGTCCCCGTTCTGTCGCTGCCAGAACAAAGCGCCGCGGAATGGGAGCTTCAACAGAAATCTGTTTTTCTCACAGTTCTGGAGGCTGTGCGTCCAGGAGCAAGGCTCTGACCGAGCTCCGGTTCTGGTGACAGCCTCCTCCTGGCGTGTGGAGGGCTGTGTCCTCACGGGCCTTTCCTCAGAGCACGGGAGGAGGGAGCGAGAGAGGGAGACTTCTCTTATCCTTCTCCTAGAAGGCCGCTAACCCTGCTTGATTAGGCCCCACCCCCATGACCTCATTTAACCTTAGTACCTCCTGAAGGCCCATCTCCACATACATCCATCACAGTGGGGGCTCGCGCTCTGACCCCTGAATCTGGGGAGGACACAGTTCAGTCCATGGCACCCGTGGAAGGACAGTGACCATACGACACGCTCGGAACAGTTAAAATGATGCAAACAGCCAGCCCCAAACCCTGCACTCTGCCCTAGCTTCTGAGCAGCTGGACTTCAAAGCTAAGACCACAGAAGCGAGAAACGTCACATCTCGTCCCTTGCAGCAATTCCTGGCTCTGCATTTCATTCATATGATTTCTGAAAACATCTTGTGCATAAAGAAGCCAAGGCTTAGCATCTGTTTATGCTTTTGCTGATAACACACAGGAGGAGGTGATAAGGTCTTCAGTGTAACTGTGAGGCTGCGCACTGACCTCGTCCCCCAAAGCTTGTTTTTCTGCCCCAAGTGGGTCACACGTTTCTGCTCCTGAAGAGGGGCAGGAGCGCTGTGCACGTGCCTTCCGAGCCAGTAATCCTGCGTGTGCTGCTCTTCTGTTTGCTGAGCACCTACTCCGTGCTATGAGCCGCCTAGATGGAGCCAACCAAAGTCATCACAATGGTGTATTTATCGTTTCTTATGGGATCGCTGCATTAAAAGTGTACCTCTCACAGATTTGAGCACCCGGTCTTCTGTGGTCTGTCTGCTGGGACTTCACATGCGCCTCCAGTCTCTGTGACCTAAAGCCCAGCTCGTAGGTAAGGCGCGTCGGGGAGACCTCCGGCCAGGGTCTCACCCCAGACAGCAGCCCCAGCATCTCAGCCGCGTCCCCAGGACTCCGGCCTACTGCTGGGGTGGCCGGGCCAGGGTCCTGAGCAGGCACACCTGACGGCAGACCCCTAAGTAGTGAGGGAGGGGGGGGGCATGGGCAGGGGTCGAGGTCCAGGACCCCGCATGCTGGGGTTGCGCACCATGCGGTCAGCTGCGGTGAGGCTCCTGGGTCTGGAGGGACAGGTTGGGGGTGGGGCACCGCCGCAGGTCCCAGCCACTCCCCATTCCCCACCAGGGTCCCAGATCCCTGTCTCCCTTGGGATCCTGACCCCCTGTCAGGGACCTCATCTGCTCTCAGCCCCCCTGTTCCACATCCTGCTCCACACCACTGGTTTGGCCAAGTCGAGAAGCTAGGCCTGTCCTCCCTGCCTTTGGGGACACCAAGGATCCTCCGTGACAGTGGCTCTGGGGACTCCATTGAATTCCTGCGGCAGCCCCTCCCCCCAACCACATCTGATACTTCCTGGTCCCCCACCTGCAACTAAAATTGAGAAATACAATTTTAATGCAGTGATCACATAAGAAATGATAAATACGCCATTGTGATGATTTTGGTTGGCCTCACCTAGACGGCCTGTGGCGCAGAGTGGGTGCTCTGCCCACTGACCTCACACAGACACTGGCCACATCCTGGCAGCCTTGGACACACATGACCCCCTTCGTGGGGGCCCCCAACTCTTGGGCCTGCCTCTTCCACTGCAGGGTCTCAGACTCCCCTCTCCTTTCTGGAATCGAGACCCCCATTCCAGGAGGGACCCCAGCCATCGACCGTGCCACATCACATCCCCACGCTGTCCTTCAGCTGTCACTTTCTCCTGGAACTGCACTGCCCCCTCCCCACAAAAGGCCCTAGGGCCCTGTGCCGCCTGCACAGATCCAGCGCAGACCACCTACCTGAGCTCCTCTCTGAGGCCCCCGTCAGATGGGGTCACAGGCTCAGACCCCCAGAGCCTGGTAACCAGTCCACCCCCCAGGCCCTGCCAGCCAGGCAGAGAGACCCACCCTATCCAGGCATAAGACTGGAGCCACCCCAAACATGAGACTCACAACTGAACCCAGAAATGGAAGGAAACAGGGACCCGGCCAGCTGAGCCCATCAGGAAAGGAAGGGGACTTGGTATTGGAAAAGCCATTCCTGTGGTCCCTGCACGAACGGACTGAAGGAGAAAGCTCAGGGATGTACCAACGGAGGCAGAAAGAGCCTTAGGTAAAATCGAAAATCCACTTACGGCAACACACACAAGGAGGAAATCTCTTCGAAAACCTAGAATGCAAGCAGATTTCCTTAAACAGGCAAATAACACCCGCAGACACGCGCAGTGCACAGGCGCCGCCCAGCCGCAGGGGGCGTCTTGCCAGGGACCCTCCCTCCCTGTGCGTCCAGACACACGCGGTGGACGGAAAGGAGCGGTCCTGCACGTGGGGTTGTCGCCTCCCCAGGACTCGGGGACGGATTACCGGAACTCATGAGAGTTAGGTCCGCACGGCTGCTGGCTTCAAATCAGTATCTGAAATCAGCTCTATTTCTCTACTCTGCAAGAAACTTTTCAGAAAATAAAAATCAATTTAAAAGCAGTATTTACACAGCATCAAAAATATGAAATACAAAGGGGGGAAAGTCTAACAAAAGATATGAAAGTCACAGGACAAATCTCCAGTGAATACTTTTCTCGCTGGAAGAAGTTTCAATTAGGAACTTAACTTCTTTATGAAATGCACAACCACTCACACTGTCTGTTTCTTGTTGTATCCGTGTGGGTAAATTTTATTTTCGAGGAATTGGCCCATTTCACCTACATTTCATGTTTATCAGGCTTCACGATACCCTTTTGTGTCCGTACGACTCTGCTGTGGTGTTTCCCTGTTTGTTCTTCACGTTGGTAACGTGGTTTTTTTGTTCGTTTGTTTTGGGGGGTTTTTTGTTCACAAAACCAGGTTTGGGTTTTACTGATTTTTCTCTACTATATGTCTCTGTGTCACAGACTTCTTTTTCCTTCCTTTCATTCTTTGCTCATATTTTGATGTTCTTTTTCTGGATTCCTGAACTGGAAGTTCTTGTCATTGGTTTTCAGTGCTTCTGTTTTTTAAATTCATGACTTTTCCGAGAAGCTGTGACGTCCCCTCTGGCAACAACGTTGGGGCACCCCAGTGGTTTTAACGCGTTGGGTTTTCCTTATTCAGTTCAAAACATTCTCTGATTTCTGTTGTGATTTCCCCCAGACGTGTGCTGGGCGTGTGGCCCGGCTCACCCGCGGAACGTTTGCAGGTCGCTCACGTTCTGTTTCTGCCACTGAGACTCCTGTGAGTCCACCCTGGCCAGAGGACAGGCATTGCCTGGTTTCAATCCTCTTACTTTTCTTAAACTCGCTTTGTGATTTAGAGTCTGGGCTTTTATGGGGAATAGCCCCTGTGCTCCTGGTAAGGACGTGTGTTGTAGGGTTCATATTTGTCCTTGCCCATTTGGTCAAACTGGTTCATCGTGTTCTTCAAATTTTCTACATCCTTCCTAATTTCAGTAACAAAGAGATGTGTTAAATCATCCCCTGCGCGGTGGCTGTCATTTCAGTGCCTTCGCTTTCGCTCTCTGTGACTTAAGCTGTGTTACCAGGACTGCTGCATCTCTAGGCTGAGCTGACTCTTCATCTGGAATGTGCCCGACTGTCTCTAAGACTCCTGACTGATGTGGGCTCTGATATCACACAGCCGTCCCATTTTCTTTCTGTCAGCACGTGAAAAGTGCACCATTTTCCATTCTTTTGCTTTCAATCTATTCATCTTTCTATCCAAAGTGTTTTTGTTATCTCGGCAGATGTGACATCTTTTGTCGTCGCATGTCCTTTCTTAACCACCGCCCTGCGCTCGCCGGCCTGCGGCACGAGAGCAGCACACGGCTGTGCAACGCTCCCGCCAGGGCCGTGGCTCCTGTGTGTTGACACTTACTCAGGCTTTGCTCACAGAAAAATGAGCTTGCTCTGTACTCACGTCCTCGTTTTCTTCTCCCTCCTGGGACTTGTTAGTTTCCCCAAGTGTTCCTTTTCGATCCACTTCCCTTCAGCAAAGATTTATTTGGACTGAGCTCTGCATGTCGCATAGACATGCCTTCTAGCTGCTCAGTCCACACGTGGGAAGGCGACCCTCGCGTGTACATGCCAGGAAATGAGTCTGGAGCCTGGAGACACAGACCATCTCACAATCTGGATCTCACCCACCTTCCCAGGATTAGTAGACCTTTGAGGGAAATGATGAAGGCTAGAAAGATGTTCACATAGACTATAGACATTTGATAATTATAGCATTAGCTATAATCTAATGAGTTGAAATCATTTGTTTTGGTTTAAACTAATTATAATGTTTGGTTTCTTCTAGTCCTTTCCGGGTGCGTTGGTAAGCTAAGCTTGCTGCTCGGAGTGAGGTGAGCGGTAGTGCCGTAAGAAGTGTGGCTGACAAGTTGTTTATTTGTGAGGCTCAGGGCAAGGGCAGGAGGGGTGTGACTTCTAAGTCGAATAATGAGAATGTGATGGCTACTAGGAAAAGTTTTATAGAGAAAGTAGGTGGGTGGATCCTATAGGGTCAAATCCGCATTCTTACGGGCTTGCTTTCTCTGCGCAGATACTTGGTTGAGGCAGTCAGAATGCGGTTAATACGAGTAGTGTAGATAGCAATGTGTTGGCAAGTTGGGTTAGTATTCTGTTTACTATTTCTTTTTGGATTGGACCGAAACTAATTGATTGGAAGTCAATTGTACTAATTGTTACTAAATAAATAAGATTCTCATCAATAAATAGGAACATACAGGAACAGTCATACTGCATCCATGAAGTGTCAGTACCAGGCAGTGGCTTCGAGTCCAAAGTGGTGGCTGGAGGTCACGTGGTATTTTAGTTGGTGAAGGAAGCAGACAGTGAGGACAGTAGATCAACGACTCTGTGGAGTCCGTGGAGCCCGGTGGCGATAAAGAAGGTAGGTCCACCCCCCCACACC